>VMDO01038432.1:0-13486 GCA_007922755.1 Pedetes capensis
GCTCTACCCACTGAGCTAAATCCCAGCCCCAAACACTATTGTCAGTACTTCTCTGCTGTTCATAGGGTTTTCAATGGCAGATTGATTTTTGGGAGTGGGTTGCCAGGTCCATCTCCCAAGCCTGCAGCACCTGCAGTCTCCCATTCAAGTACTAACCAGGGCCGACCCTGCTTAGCTTCTGAGATCTGAGGGATTCAGATGCCACAGTGCTGCTGCAGGCTAGGACAATTACTACTTTTACTTAAATGGTAGTAATTAGAATGGCTCAGTTGGTAGAGCACTGCGCTGCAGTCTCTGAGGTCCTGAGTTCAATTCCCAGCACCGCAAAAATGGGAGAAGGGCCTGGCAATCCACTCCTAAGGCAATCCCGAAACAGTCAGCCATTGAAAACCCTATGAGGGTCGCTATGAGTCGGATACCGACTCGACAGCACCTAACAACAACAACAACAGAAAAAAATGCTTGCTGGTAATATCTTTAGCTCTAAAAGATCATGTCTAAAGGGTGAGGTCAGTGTCTAAGAGGCAGAGACACCCATTTTTAACACAAGGCAATAGGAATTTTCAGTGCTACTAAAATCCTATTCCCTGATCTGCATCCTTTTCCCTAAAGAGACAGTTCTGCCCACTTGCTCCTTAACCCCCTGCTGACCAGAGTCTGTCACAGGTTTCAGATGGCACTTATGGAGCTCTCGCCAGGGGTCCACTATTACTATTACTGACACTGTTTCCAGAAAACCACCTTGGCAAAGCCAGAGGTTCCTCTATGGTCCTCATCTACTTCTCTGCAATGGTGTCACTACTGCCCATTTCTATCTTTTGAAAATTCTCTCCGCCCTAGGACAATGCACCCTTGATTCTTCTCTGTCACTTGTCAATCACTTTTTTGTCTCATTTCTTGTTCCCTTATCCAACCCATCTGTATTCAAGGTAACCATTTTTTTGGACCTCTTATTTTGTCTGGGGAGAATGCTGAACCTGGGCTCTCCTTTGATGCCTGTCACTAATTCACTCTTCCATCTTAGACAACCCATAACCCTTACTGGGCCTCCTTCATGCCTGAGAAAGGGAGAGAAACTAGACTTGATGAGCAGGAACATCTTGGAGCTGTAAAGTTCTGCTGATCTATCCTAATCCCACTCTTGTATTCCCTCCGTATATAGTGCAATTTCAGAAGGCCATGTGAGTCTGTGATAGGGCTTAGACCACCAGGAAGTCATCAATTCCAGTATGGGAAGGAAACTTAAATATTATCTAGTCTGAAACTTTCATTTTATAGGTGAAGAAGCCTGGGTCCAGAGAACATCCTTGATTACCTCATGGCAAGGCTGGGAATAATGAGGTCTCTCAGAGTCTCATTTGCTGCAAAATTATAATTTAAGTGTTTTCCAAGTCTCATAGAAGTGCATAATGGTATCAATGTAAAATGTGATACAGAAAGTACAATTGTTCTAGAACCCATTAAAACCTTTACCTCCCTCTAAAAGATAAACTCTCTACTATAACAAGGATTTTGGAGAGAGATTTGCTATAAGTAGAACTTTACACAAAATAACACAATCTGATCACATAAAACATCTTAGATTTATGTTTTTAAATAGCCAAATAAAACAAAACATCAAGTCACAGAATACATATATTTACATGAATTTAAATGTCCAAATCACAATACAGTTGGGTCTATTTCATAATTCAGATAATTTAAGATCTACATATACACAAGCATATAAACAAATATTAGTCTGCTAGGACAAAAGTTTAAGAAGTTACTCAGACATTCTGGTATTGACACATGTTCTTGGTAACAAATAACGATGACTTTAAATTTTCAATGAGATTTTTTGTACACGGACACAAAATAGGCAGAATATACAGATGGAAAGAAGACAGTCAAACAAATCTAACTTTCTTGCACTGTTTAACCTATATATGATGTGGCATTGTCCAGCAAATTTTATCAGTGAAGTTTGTTCACTCTGGCATAAAATGATGATTTTGGCTGAATAATTCCCCAATCTAACTTTATGCTTTATAAATAATTATTCCTTGATTCTTCCTTCCACATCTTTTAAAAATGAACACTAATGCTTTGCTTTAAAAATAACTCAACTTTGGTCCCAATAAGTCAGAAAAGTCGATTTTTCAAGAACACTAATACATGGAGATTATTTTTTCTTCTAAAGAGTCTCGAATAAAGAGATAATTGTCAGTCATATCACCTTTGGGCCAGCTTTGAAATTATCAGTGATGCTAAAGACTAAGATATGGTTATCTAGAACTTAAACTTTCAAAAACAACCCCATCTTTTTTCTAACACATTGAGAAACCAAAGTGCTTTACCTCATTTCCTATCAACCATCTTAAGATACTATTTAGTTTTATCTCAAAAAAAACCACAACACAATTTCTGTCCTATTTATTTTGCAGACCACACAAAGTTAAATATGGAGAGATTAAATTATGACATCATACAAATACAGGCACACAATTAGGTGGATGCCACAAAGGGTGTGTCTGAGAAGACAGAATTGACTGAATCTGAGTCGGATTTCACCCTCGTGGACTTTAAGATGCCCTCAGCTATAACCGTCTCACTGGGAAAGAGCCTTACTTTCCCATTCTGCCCTGCTGCACTATCCTTCAGTGGCTCCAAAAATACCACTCTTTTACCTGCCTTCCGTTCATCAGTGGAGGCATCACTAGCTGGGCCAGGACTGAGAATAGATGAATGGGCATTGCTTTGGTTTAGCATATTTTTCTGTCTCTTGGCTTTACACTTGCAGGGACATGGTGTCAGATAGAGGTACAAAAGTACCAAAATGATACTGGCCACACAGGCTGCAAGAGTGGTAAAAGCGGTGTTAAATGCTTCATGAGCATGGGATCTGTTGACAGTGAAATTGCTTACATTTATTGTGATATCCACAGTTTCATTTAACAGGCGTTGCCTATTCATTGCAATACAAGAATAAACTCCAGCATCCTCAAAGCGAGGGCTTTCTATAACCAGACTTCCATTGTAAAACACATGAAAGTTTTCCATCTCTTTATCTGGTTCAAGCAGTCTGTTATCCGGACCAACCCAGATGAAATTGGTATTTACATTACCAGTCTTGCTGTCACAGTGGACAATCAGCCTTTCCCCGACCTGAGCCTCATGAATAAAGCCAAGGGCATGGAAGGAACCATTGATGACGCTGTCAGAACAATTCATAAAGCTATCCTGGAGCAGAAGCAGCTCATGGGAGTGCCTGGAGTCAGACCACAGGTGACAGGTGTAATCGTTCTTAAAATCCATCACTGAGCTAAACTGCCTACGATACCAAAAGATCAGCAGTGAGTACAGGGAACAGTCACAGACAAATGGGTTTCCATGAAGGTAAATGCCTCTCAGCTGTTTTCCTGGCACTAAATTTATATGGTGCATTGGTATGGAAGGGATCTGGTTATAAGAAACATCTAAAAACATCAGTTCTGCCAGCTTGAACCTTCCAACATACAAATCCATAGGAAACTGTGTGAGAAAGTTTCCACTTAAGTAGAGTTTTTGCAGTTGGGAGAGCCCTCCAAACGCTGAAGGATCAAGATAAGAAATGTGATTGTTGTAAAGCAGGAGCACTTCCAGAACCTTCAACTCTTGGAACACAGCACTTTTCACGGTCTTCAGCTTATTTGATGATAAGTCAAGACACTTCAAATTTGGAGTTGTGGAAAAACTGCCCATGGAAATGCTGGTGATGTTGTTGTGACGAATAATTAGTGTGTTCAGCTTGACAAATGATACTGGAATCCACTCAGAATCCAGAAGCCCAATTCTGTTATAACTCAGATCCAGTCTCTTCATCAATCTGAAGAGGTTCCCAGGCACCTTTGACAGGTTTCTGTTAGTGCAGCTGATAATGTCAGTGGCACAAATGCAGGCAGTGGGGCACACCCCGGAGGCGCCTCGGCTCACAGTCACGGTGATCACCAACAAACACAGCAGCTCTCTGCAACCCGGTCTGACAACTCCAGGCAGGGTGGGCAGTGTGTGTAACCGTAAAAACATTATGGTCGTTTCTGAGGCTCTTCCAGGCGCCTTTTCACCAGCTCAGCCTCCCACCAGTCAATCTGGTAAACAATATTTTGAAATGGGGAAAAAGCAAAAGTTAACTACCTCTAGTTAACCCTTAAGGGCCATACTGTACTTTCCAATAACTTTTGAAATGGGTTTCATTTCACACTGGGGAGCTCTATGTTGCTTTTTTATTTTTTTAAAATTTTTACTACTAAATGCATTTTCTCCTAGGTTACTCCTGCTTATGGACATTTACAGGCACACTCTCCCAATACAGCCGTCTCACCATTAGAAACTCATTTTTTACAAGGGTGCATCCTGCGTTGTCAACTCCCTCCAACGGACACAAAAATACACAAACATATCCTATAAACAATTGAACGCAAATACTTAGGAAGCCATCGGTCCAGAGAACAACTCACCGAGCCGGGAAGCTCACAGGCTCCGGGGACAGGCCTCCGACGGCGGCGTCTTCTGCAGGTCTGTGCGTCTGTCCCTCTGTGTCTGTAACTCCTACACCTTCCGAGTTTCTTTCCCTCCTGCTCCCGGCGGGCGGCAGCCTCTCTCTGTGGCTCTCAACTTTGGGGAGTTTCAAGAAGCCACAGCGGCGGCAGCTGGAACCTCGGGCGCAGCAACCTCCTCCTCCGGCTCCGCTGGGCTCTCTCGGGTTCTTCTCATCGCACGGCTGAAGGTACCGCCTCGGCGCTCTGGACACCCTGTGCCCGCGCGCGGGGCGCCCCGCTCCCGAAGCGGGGTGCGGGGAGCGGGGAGCGGGGGGCCGGCAACGGGTCGTACCCCGCCCCGCCTCTTGGTGCTCGAGAGGCTGCTGGGCCCGGAGTTCCCGCGCCCGCCGCCAGGGTTTTATCCCTGCGCGCCACGGGTCGGGAGCCGGGCGGGGAGGCGGGTCCCGCCCCTGCGTCCGCCCTCCAGCCGGGCACCGCAGCGGGAAGGAGCCGCGGGGCGCTCGGCAGGGGCGCGCGGCGCGGGAGGGGGCGGCAGCTCAGCCAATCGGAGAGGCTGCCGGCAGCCCCCTCACTGCCACCCGCAGCCGCTCTCCGCCTTCGTCCTCCCGCAGCCCTGGACCAGCCTACCGGCCTCAGGGCAGGGGTCCGCGACCACAGGCCAGGGCTCGAGTCCCGGGGTGAGGACGCCCCCCACCCCGTCTCCTGCCAATTGTGTCCGTTTGTCCAGCCCCAATCCGGATGGGGGTGGGCTCCGGGGAAGCCTCAGGGGGAGACGCCCATCCCGGGAGGGAGGGGTTGCACTCCCAGAGACCCACTTCGTCACAGCTGCGCAGGTGGCATCTCTCGCCACCCAGTGCACGTAATTCCCCGACCTCTTAGAGCTTGGCTTTGGGGCGAGGGCCAAGGGGGCTTTACTGGCTCTAAGCACAGCTGTCTTTAAAGGTTTACAAAACAGAATTGCAGCCCTCGGTCTCCTCCCACATTTGGGGGAGGGGGGGTGTTAAGCACCCTGTTCTGCCCGTGCGTCCCGCACCTCTGCTTAGGGGAAATAACCAGGGGGCGCAGCGAGGACACCCCTCAGGTCCCTGGGAAAGTTCTATCCTTTTCCTAATTCAGAAGACGGAATCAGGGATGGTGCCCGATTCAAGGAGCAAAAGGGCAGGAAAGAAGGCTTGGAGCAGACCTTCCGGCTGGAGAGCAAAGATAAGCATATTAACCTTATTTTTTTTTTCTCCAGAACCAGATTTTTCTTTTTGTTTTTCTTTTCTTTTTCTTTTTCTGTCTTCCTTTTCCTTTCTTTCTTTCTTTCTTTTTTTTTCCAATACCCGGGCGGCTCCAGCTCCACAGGGACTAATTCCAAGAGTGTCTGCGGAGAGGGACTTGTCCTTTCCTGAGAGGCCAGGCGGTCACTAGACTCCAGCGTAGTTTGGTCCAGCAGGCACAGGAAGGTGCAAGCTGGACAAGGCCATGCAAAAAATGAGATAGAGGGCATGAAGCAGTTGAGCTTTTCAATTAAAAATCCATTTTTGTTTAATTCCAAGATTTAACGGTGGGATTTGACTGAGCCAAATGATCCATTTGGCCATTATATGTGGATTTAAAAGGATAAATTATTGCCATAAGATGCAAACTGCAGCAGATGGGATAGGGAAACCAGTGAAAGGCACTTAAAATGGGAAAACAGTAGGGAGACGGCACCTAACTTGGACTATTACTTAAAAAAGAAAAATGAAGGGCTGGAGATTTAGCTCAGTGGTAGAGCGCTTGCCTAGCAGGTGCGAAGCCCAGGTTTCGATACCCAGTACCAAAAAAACAAAACAAAACAAAACCGAGAAAAACAAAAATGAAAATGACGACAATGACACCAACTCTCCTGCACACACAATGAGCAGCCTTGAATTTAGTGAAAATCGTCCATGAATAGATTGCTAGCAAAGATCTGTTAGACCAATACCTAATTTGAAAGGAATTGTGCCATTGTTAATTGAACATGTTTATGATATAAATCTGGTAAAACACTCGTAAATCAGGATGTTTTCAAGTGAAGACAATTTGATTCGAATTAGTTTCAGTTTCATGAAAACTTGGATTGTATCATAAGGAGACAGGCTAAAATGCTTCATAAAAGCATTGTTCACTTCCAGGGGAGAGGTAAAGTTAAGATTTGCTCGCAGTAGGCCACACCACCTAGAGTTCTCAAAAATACTTGGTCTCTAAGGCCTTCATTTTCACCAAGTTAAATGGTTAACACAAAGAAATAGAATTTAAATTACTCAGAGGAGTACTTTTTAAATGGCCAGGTTTTTGCAGTATTTTACTAAGTAACTAACATCCTTTTTGAAGGAAACATGAAGGCAAAGAAAGCTATATTAATACAAAATACTCTAAAAGGAATAAATGCCTTTAAAAAATGGAAACAGAAGGTTATGTTATTATAGCTGCAGGTGTATCATAGGAACATTATGTGGTGATTACACAGCATAAATAAACTAAATGTACTCAAAATCCACAGACAAAACTATTTATCCATTTGGGGACCTGATTTGGGAGTTCCCTACATTTGTGAAGGGGAAAAGAGATGTGAAAGGAGTGAGTTTATTAGCTTGAAGACAAGAAAGCTGACTTGAGTTTAACAATGGTATAAAATATGACCTTATTTTGTAGAGGATAGAGTTAGTTTTTCTGCCATACTTTTAACTGTCTTCATCTTCTAACAGATCTACTCTGTATTAGTCCATTTTCTATTGCTATAACAAAATACCTGAAGATGGGTACTTTATAAAGAAAAGGTTTATTGAACTCACATTTTTGGAGGCTGAAAGTTCAAAAATCAGATGACCCCATCAGTTGTGTCTCTGAGAAGGACCCCCTTGGCTGCTCATTGTATGGTGCATGGTATCATGGCAGGAAAGAGGAAGAGGTCACATGGTAGGGGCCAGGCTTATTCCTTTTATAACAACTCCCTTTAGCACTTTGGATCTATCAAGAACTACATTAATCCCTTCTGAGGGTGCTGCCTCCATGAACTAATTACCTCCCACTAGGACCCACCTCTTAAAGATTCTACCGTCTCAACACTACCACACTGAGGACCAATATTCCAGCCCATGGAACTTTGAGGACACATTGAAATCATACAAACCATAGCACCCTCTTTCTACTAGCAAGTACGTTCTATGAGAGTAACAATTTCATTTGTCTTGGTAATTGCTGTATTCTCAGCTCCTAGAACCTTGCTTGTCACTGATCGGCATTCAGAATTTTTGATGAATGAACTGATAAATGTGGAACCTATTCTAGGTGCTCAAGGTATGACTTTCCCCATCTGAGTCTGTTGGTTGTTATCCTGCCCTTTATATTTCATAAAGTGTTTCTAAAAGGCAGAAGGAAAAGTATGTAAAAAGAAGCCCTAGAAACACTTTCAAGGGCTGGGATTTAGCTCAGTTGGTAGAGCGCTGCGCTGCAGTCTCTGAGGTCCAGAGTTCAATTCCCAGCACCGCAAAAATGGGAGAAGGATCTGGCAATCCACTCCCAAGGCAATCCCGAAACAGCCAGCCATTGAAAACCCTATGAGGGTCACTATGAGTCAGATACCGACTTGACGGCACCTAACAACAACAACGTCTGCAGCCATAGCCCTGTGGCATCCGATCCCGTCAGATCTTGGAAGCTAAGCAGGGTCGGGCCTGGTTAGTACCTGGATGGGAGACCCTGGCAACCCCCTCCCAAAAATCAATCTGCCATTGAAAACCCTATGAACAGCAGAGAAGCACTGACAATAGTGTTTCCCCTGTTATACAGAGGGTCGCTATGAGTCGGATACCGACTTGATGGCACCTAACAACAACAACAACAACAACCACCACCACTTTTTATGTCCTAGATCCAGTAGTGCCTGACAGCCCCTGTACACTTTTACTTCCTTTCCAATTATATTCTCTATGCTCCCTCTTCTTTTTGCTTAAATTATTTTGAGTTGTGATTATGTCACTTGTGAGTGACAGAGTCCCAATACATACAGTGATGATAATAATAAGTATATAGGGCACTTATTATGTACCAGACACCAAGCTTTGTGTGTACATTTGCTACTCACTACTGTTAAAATCAGTGGATGGCAAACTGAGACTAAACCACAAGACTTATGTGTAGGCTAACTAGCTTTTAAATGATTTTTGCCCTATTTGCAGGGGGAGGCTGAGGCCAGGATGCATCAGGCCCTTCTGGCAGGTTGTTATAGATGGTCAGGGGATGAGGGAGGGGGTGGGAGAGACCTTACCAGCTGAAGTGGCTATAATGGTGTTTTACAACAGGATGAGGACGGAGTCACAGGAGACTTTGGTCTCTTCTCCAGGCTGCTGGGTGAACTTTCTTGATCTTATCTTCTACAGGTGGGGGCTGAGTTGCCTGGAGGGGTCATCTGTCAGGCACAGGCTGTGCCTAAGTGCAGAAAGGAGAGCTCAACCACAAACATGTTAACTCTGGACAAATTACGTTAACCCTGGACTTATGTTGGAACTCTTGTCATTCCAAAACCTAACAGCTACAACCCTTCAGTATGATATAGTCCTATCATCTAGTTGGTAAGCAATTATGTTCCAAGTTATTTGAGAGTAGAATATGTTGAAATGATCTTGGGGTTCCTTCTGAAGGATTTATATACAATAAAGAAGTTCCTGCCAGGGTGTTTTCAACTTACAATGAGTACCAAGACAGATGGTTGAGTTGTCTTCTGAGGAGTTTAAAACAGGACAGACAGATAGTCCTCTGGTCTTTTCCAAGTGATGTTATCTACTGGTATTTTTGACCATTTGATAATGAGCCCAATGGATAGTAGGTAGTGGCTTCACACTTGACATGGCTTTGAATCTCGTGTGCGGAGGCAGGTGGTCATGAGAGTATCTTTCTGGGTTTGGAGGTAACTACTGCCTGGGGGCAGTGACTTGAGTAGATGAAATGTCTGTGGTTCTTCTAGCTCTTTGATTTCCAGAATTTCGCAGGTTGTATTCAAAGACTTAAGGAATTAGAGATATATGACAAGAAATTGTTGCAGCACTAGTTTGGTGATTCTGAGTCATTTTTACAACTAATTAACACTATAGTAGTACTTTATAACCGATGAAGGGCTTCCACATCCTTTACTTCACTTGACTGTAGCAGGCGCCCTCTAATTCTAATTTGGACACCAGCAGATAATTATTGCTGCCTTTTTGTTTCTAACCCAAGGGCATGTTGGGGGTTGTTTGGAGGTGATGCTCACTGGGATCTCCAACCTTGCACCCAGAAGCTTCCTGTGGAGGGCTCCTCTTTGCAGTGGATAGCACTCTTAGAAGGGCTTTTACAGTGGGTTTCAGTGTTGGCCCACAGGAAATGCATAGCTTTGCCCACCAAGTCCAAAAGTGCACTCTGCTTCTTCAGCACCTGTCCTTCTCTTGGCCTGCTCCAGTTGCTTTTTGTAAATTGCCCAGGATTTATCATAGAACCAGATTTCTCACCCTGTCCAATATTTATCACTACCTGGAAACCTATTTTCAGGGGAGCCTTAGACCTCCCTGAATTCTGGGTGGCATGTGTCAACTTGTGGCTTGTTTCTCCGAAAGTGCCTTTATCTGGCTGGAAATGGTGCAGGGGCTATGCTCCCTCTCCAGGGAGAGTGTGTCATGGAGTAGCTCTGAGCAATCCTGCTCACTCATCCATTTCATCTATATCATCCTCATTCCAGGCTGGATGTGATGGTTTTCTGTTTCTTTCTTTTTTTCTTTCTTTCTATTTTTTGTTTGTTTGTTTGTTTGTTTTAGTTCAGTTGAGGTAAAATTCACATAACATAAAATTTACCATTTTCAGTCAGGCTCGGTGGCGCATGCCTGTAATCCCAGTGGCCTGGGAGGTGGAGGCAGGAGGATTGCAAGTTTGAGACCAGCGGCAGTCTGCGTGACTTAGCAAGACCCTGTCTCAAAAAAGTAAAAAATGGGCTGAGGGTGCAGCTCAGTGGTCCAGCACTTACAGAGCATGCAAGCGCAAGGCCCTGGGTTCACCCCCAGGACCACACACACACAAAAAATTTACCATTTTCATCATCTGAAAATATACAATTTAGTGGATTGTACTAGATTTTTATTATTTTAGTATACTCACAATATTGTGCAACTGTCACCACTGTCTGTTGTTATTGTTGTTAGGTGCCATCAAGTCGGGATCCAACTCATAGGGACCCTCATAGAGGTCTCAGTGGCTGATTGTTTTGGGATTGTTTGGGGAGTGGGCTGCCACATACTCCTCCCATTTTTGCAGTGCTGGAGATCAAACCCAGGTCCTTAGAGAGTGCAGAGCAGCACACCACCAACTGAGCTAAACCCCAGCCAGTCACCACTGTCTGCTCATTCCCCTCCCTCCCAGCCCGGGCAACCACTAATCTGCTTTCTGTCTCTGTGGATTTGCTTCTTCTGGACATTCACATAAATGGAGTCATGCAATGTGTGGTCTTTTGTGTATGGCTTTATCCACTTAACCTTTTGAACATTTGGATAGGGTTTTTCAGCTACGGATTACAGAACCAGTTAAGATCATCCTGTTGAAATCCCTGCATAGTTGGCTAAGCTGCACTTGAATTTAGAATTGACAGTGGTCCCAAAGTCCCCTTTACCCAGAATCTTCAATTATAAAAGTGATAGACCATTGTGGGATTATAGAAGGCTACCAATATTATGATGCAAGAAGATCTAAGATCTAGTCCTGAACAAAAATCCTTTAGCCTCTCCCTAATCACCAAGAGTTAATTGAGGATATGGAAATTGTTGATTGCTAAAGTTGCTTCCAACTTCAAAAAACTAACCTGATTTTGTTGGATTACAATTTGTCCTCTGTTGCCCAAACCATGAACACTGACTGTTAGATATCAGGTACTCACCTACTGGAGCAGGTTTGGGTTATTGCCCTGGGCACACAGGCCCTTTCTGTCTCTCTACAATGAATGATGTCACTCCCATAGCTTCTTCAGGAAAAGGAACTTAGGGAAAGTCCTCAGCAATCAAGAGAACACCTTCATCTATGAAGTGTTCAGTTATGATTGGGTGTCACATGTTCACTGCAGCATCATTTCAAGCAGGAAAAAAATTGGCACATTCTTACTGTATTTACAGGGTCAATAAATTAGTGTACATCCATCTGGTGCCACACTATATTGCTATTCAAAGTAATGTGGAATGGGAATATCTAGTGCCATAGCAAAAACTTACAAAATGGTATGATTGCTTTTTTTTGGAAGAGAAATATACCTCTATATGCATATGAATTGTATGGTATGCATAGGTCATCTGTAGAATATATGCCTATGTCATAACAAGGCCTTTTAAAAAAATTTCTTCTCTTTCCTTATCTATATATTGTATTCTACAAATCTTTTGTGATAAGAAAAAGTACAATGAGAACTTCTAACTGGTTAGTCATGAGAATCACTGTTTCTGTATAATTGTGATCCCTACTCAACTATCAACTGCTATAGTTTCAAAGAGCACAACCCTTTTCTAGCTTCTCAGGCAGGAAGTGAAATGTTCCCTGTTTAGAGGAACCATAACTGCTGCTCTGTCATAGCCCTACAGTTGCTTATTTGGCAGATATTTGCCAAGTACCTACTATGGACCAGGTACTACTCTCTAGCCTGAGAATTATAGTGATGCATGAATTCTCTGATAGCCACCCAAGTGCACCTAAAATGAGGCCCATGGTAAACACATATTTCCTATTGGCCAAGTTTGCTGCACTGTGGGGGCTTGTGTGTTGCGATGAGGCTGAGAGCTCTGCCACTGTAACCTCAGATATGAGCAAGGTTATCCATGGTGGACAGGTTTTCAGCTGAGCTTCCAGACTAAGACAGACTAGGGAGTAGGACCTGGTGAGCCACTCCCGAAACAACTAGCCATTGAAAACCCTATGGATAGCAAAGAGACACTGTCAGATATAGTGCTGGAAAATGAGGTCCCCAGGTTGGAAGGCACTCAAAAGACTACTGGGGAAGAGTTGCCTCCTCCAAGTAGAGTCTACCGTGATGACTGAAATGAAGTAAAGCCCCAGGGTGCTCAACTTGCTGATGTGGCAAGACTCAAAATGAGGAGAAACAACTGTAAACATCCATTAATAATTGGAACATGGAATGTACGTAGTATGAATCTAGGAAAATTAGAAATCGTTAAAACAGAAATGGAGCGCATAAACATTGACATTCTAGGCATCAGTGAGCTAAAATGGACCAGCATAGGCCATTTTGAATCAGACAATCATATGGTTTGCTATGCTGGGAATGATAAACTAAAGAGAAATGGGGTTGCATTCATCATCAAAAAAGACATTTCAAGATCTGTCATGAAATACAATGTTGTCAGTGATAGAATAATATCCATACGTGTACAAGGAAGGCCAGTTAATATGACTATTATTCAAATTTATGCACCCACCACTAAGGCCCCAAATGAAGAAAGGGAAGATTTCTATCAGATTCTGCAATCTGAAATAGATCAAACATGCAATCAAGACATACTGATAATCACTAGTGACTGGAATGCAAAGGTTGGAAACAAGAAGGCTCGGAAGTTGGAAAATATGGTCTTGGTGACAGAAACGAAGCTGGAGATCGCATGATAGAATTTTGTCAGACCAATGACCTTTTCATTGCAAATACATTTTTTCAACATCATAAACGGAGACTATACACATGGACTTCACCAGATGGAACACACAGGAATCAAGTTGACTACATATGTGGAAAGAGACTATGGAAAAGCTCTATACAAAATGTCAAAACAAGACCAGGTGCTGACTGTGGATCAGACCATCAACTTCTCATATGCAAGTTCAAACTGAAGCTGAAGAAAATTAGAATAAGTATACGAGAGCCACGGTATGACCTTGAGTATATCCCACCTGAGTTCAGAGACCACCTCAAAAATAGGTTTAATGCATTAGACACAAAT
>VMDO01038434.1:0-13437 GCA_007922755.1 Pedetes capensis
AAAGAAAGAAAGAAAGAAAGAAAGAAAGAAAGAAAGAAAGAAAGAAGGGAAGGAAGAATCGAGACAGAGTCACCCTATGTAGCCCAGGCTGGCCTTAAACTCACAATCCTCCTGCCTCAGTGTCCCAGGTGCTTGGATTATAGGTATGCACCATCACATCCAACAAGCATAAAATATTTTTTGAAAAATAAAAGACAATACCAGGGCTGGGGGACACAATTACCTGTCAGTGAGTAACAGAGACATACATTTCTTGAAGTTAAAAGGAGTTCTGTGGGAAATCCAAATGGATTTGGGCAGAGTGTGTGTAGAAAGAAGAGAGAATTTCTAAGGGCAGATACTCCATGGAGAAAGTTGAAGAGGAGAGAGGCTCTAGGTATGCTCACGTGTATTTGTAGCCAGGCAGAAACGGAAGGTGGGTTTGCTGAGAACAGGGCAGGGAGGGAGACACATAGAGGAAAAGGAGTGGAAACTAGGAGGGAGAGCCATGGCAAGGAGACCCAGGTTACTACACACACTCAGCAAGTGATTCTCCATAGAAGACACCAGGAGGCACTGCAGAAAGCACCAGGGAAGAAGGGATGGTGCAGAAGGAGGTGGCTCTGCCAAGAAGACCTGAGACTTGCTACACACTCAACCGGACTGGAGCTAGAGACCCAAGGCTGCATTGGTGCCCTGGGAGGCAGTGCCAGGATGGAGTCAACAAATATATGTTGATTTCTGTGCATCCATGTCTACTATGGCACTTATTACCATAGCCAAAATACAGAACCAACCTAGATGGCCATCAACAGATAAACAGATAAAGAAAATGTGGTATACCAATGGTGCCAAGAAAAGCATACACATTTTAAGAGATGTTATCTATGTATTACTTTTTGTGGTTAAGTGGAATTAATTATGATAACCACTTTGAACCCCTCTTGTAAATGCAGAAGTCAAACATGACTTGTTATCTTTCGTTATTGGTATATATTGAGTATTGTAATTTAATATTTAAAATGTATATACATTTTTGGCAACCTCTGTATAGACACAGTGCAGTTTTACTCAGCCATAATGAAGAACAAAATTATGTCACTTGCAGGAAAATGGATGGAACTGTTGTTGTTGTTGTTAGGTGCTGTCAACTCGGATGGAACTAGAGACTATCATTTGAAGTGAAATAAGCCAGACCCAGAAAGACAAGTGTTGCATGTGTGCTCTCATAGGTGGTCTCTAATTTTAAGTGTGTCATGAAATTAGTGGGGGGACTATGTGAGGGAGAAAGAAAACTAAGGGGAAGAGAAGGGGTGATAAGAAAGGGTGCTGGGAGTAAAAAGACAAACACCACATTTTCTCTCATAATAAATATATATGCACATGTCATATATATACATATATGTATGTATATATGTGTGCACATATATATATATGTATGTATATATATATATATATATGTATATATATATATGACATGCAAATGGGTGACTGTAGGGAAGGGAATAAGGGGCCATGATGAAAAGACAAAGGCAGTAGTTGGTAAATATGAGCAATTTACGATGATATGCATGTATGTTGTGTTGTTAGGTGCCATAAGTCGGTATCTGACTCATAGAGACCCTACATACAACAGGTGAAACACTATTGTCAGTGCTTCTCTGCTGTTCATAGGGTTTTCAATGGCTGATTGTTTATTGGGAGTGGATTGATGGGTCCGGCTCCCAAGCCTACAGCACCTGGTGTTCCCAGGCGGTCTCCCATCCAAATACTAACCAGGCCCGACCCTGCTTAGCTTCGAAGGTCTGAGGAGATCGGACACCACAGGGCTATGGCTGCAGGCTATGCATGTATGGAAATGTCATAATTCAACCCACTAATTTGTGTGCTAACTAAAAAATTACTAATAAAAACCAAGATTTATTCCTCAAAAAAAAATTTTTTTTTGATGATTGTATTAGTTGAGTTGCCCACAGTCATAGCACTATAGCATCCGATCCTGTCAGATCTTAGAAGCTAAACAGGGTAGGGCCTGGTTAGTACTTGGATGGGAGACTGCCTTGGAACACCAGATACTGTAGGCTTGGGAGAAGGACCCAGCAACCCACTCCCAAAAATCAATCTGCCATTGAAAACCCTATGAATAGCAGAGAAGCACTGACAATAGTGTTTCACTTGTTGTACTTAGGGTCGCTATGATGACTCCATGGCACCTAACAACAACAACAATTAGTTGAGTTAATGAATGAATTAAGCAAGTGTACAGGCAGAAGTTGGCAATTGGACAGTGTACCAGAGTATTTAACACTACAAACTTCACTGCACTTTGGACAAACTATGTAAGCTCTCTGAGCCTCAGTTTCTTCATCTGCAAAATAGAAATAATAGTCTTTACCATGCAGGATTTTTTGTGGTAGTTAAGTGAATAACCCATGTAAAGTGCTTAGCTTAGGGCCAGGTAGCAAGGGTAAATGCTCAACCCTTTGTAGCCATTCTTATCATTCTTATTATTATTATCACTGTGATTACTATGAGAGATTGTGGCTCATTTGCATAACAAATTCCCAGAAAGACTAGAGTGATCCCTTCCATTCCTAAAGCAACACCTACACTGTCCTCTGGCGACGGGGGCTTTCCTCCCTCAGGGTAGTCCTAGGAGTTTATTTTCTCCTTACTCTACCAGGAGGATATGTTTAAGAATCAAAATTCTCACCACGAACCTGGACCTATGACCTTCCTCCCAAGCCCAGGCACAGGTACCCAGAGGGAGGGAGTCCCAGGCGGACAAGGAACCCTGTGGTCTGGCGAGTGTCCAGGGGGTGGAGCCCGAGAGTCCAGGCCGCCTGGCTGAAGGCCGATAAGGACTATCTGCGCAGAGGCCGGGATGAGAGGAAGACCCACCACAGCTGCACTGCTCTCTGCAGGGAGATTTTAAAATTCTGTTCTTGTAGAAGTGCACCTCAGTTTCTTAGGTTTCTGCCATAACAGCAAGCCATGAAACTGAAATTTAAGAACCATGGGGAAGAAATGGGTTTTTCAATTCAATTTTTCCCCTAGTCCTGGGGGCTGAACCCAGAGTTCACGCATTCTTTGCAAGGGCTCTACCACTGAGCTGCACCCCAGCCCCCTTTTTTATTCTTTTTTATCTTGAAATAAGGTCTCTCTAGTTACGCCGGCCTAGTTACGCCAGCAGGGAACTTGCAATCCTCCTTCTTCCACCTTCCAAGTGGCTGGGATTACAGGCGTACCTGCTTCTACTCAATTTTCGATTTACCTACTCTGGAAATTTACCTCCTAACTTTTAAAAAGTAGAAGAGACCATCCCAGGATTGCCTCGTGGAAAGAACATTCCAGGGGGACATTTGTCTTTTTGTTTTCTCTTCTATGGGGACAGAGAAGTTAGATGACAACCTGTATTCACCTTGTGGTCTCACCCTCCCACCACCCGCCTCACCACCTGGCTATTCTTATCTGTGTGCAGAAGTTGTGTCCTGTCGAAGAAAATTCCACCCAGGAGCAGCCCCTTCACTCCCAGCTCGCCTCGACTGCAACCTGTCCTGTGGTTTGTAGTTTAAGTGACACAGAGTGGATCCTTTAATGGTTACAAATCTTTGCAAAAAAAATATTTCATAGTAAGGAAGGGGGCCAGAGGTAACAGCATGGAAAAGAAAAAGGTGAGTTTGAATAGTATTGTCACCGGACAAAGACTTCAGAACACTGTGGAAACATGGCAAAGCACTTGGCACCGTGACAAGAGCAGAGAAAGAAAGCGGGAAAGACACCAGGTACTGAAGCCAGGGACCAGCTCCCCAGCATTGCTTTGGCATTGGTGGCTGAAGTGGGAGGAGAAAGCCAGTGCACGGACGTGCAGAGTGGGGCTTCGGTATAAAAGGGCGAGGTGCCTCCAGCACCACCTCCCTCCAGCACTCTCCCTTTCAACAGAGCCTAGAAGGTCTCTATCAGCCATTGCCTTCTGCTACCAGGAAGAGCCTGCCGCGGGGTAAGTACCCTCCTCATTTCTATTTATTGCCAACTATTCCTTGTAGGAGCTTCTCTTCCTAAGTTTTGCTCTTTCTCCTTTTTAAGTGACAGAACAAAGATCTGAACTCAGATGTGTCTAATTCTAGATCCTGTCGTTTCTTATTCTTCGACTACTATTAACATGTATTAATTGCACAAGTTATGGGTTTCACTGTGACATTTACATACATGCAAATATCATGGCTTGATCATATCCATCTTCCCTTCTGCCCTCTCTTGTCTTCCCCTCTCCCTGTGTCTTTTTCTTTTTTAAAAGGTAAAGTATGTCTCTGAGTACTGCAACTGAGTAGAAGCAGCAAAGTCAGAGTGCTAGTAGGCTAGAAAGCAACTCACCGAAGCCAAAAGCTTTTTCCTAGGTTAAAACAATGGCTTTAGTAATGATTTCTGAAGCAGGTGGAAGCAGCCCCTGAGGTGATGGGGAGGAAGGTTTTTCACAAGATGTCTGCCCTATGTATTAAGTCGGCAGTCCCCAACCTTTTTGGCACCAGAGACTGTTTTCATGGAAGACAGTTTTCCCACGAACAGAGTGAGGGATGGTTTTGAGACATGAACCAATGGGGAGAGGCTGTGAATACAGATGAAGTCTCCCTTGCTTGCCCACTGCTCACTTCCTCCTGTGGGGCTTGGTACTTGAGGACCCCTGTGTTAAATGACCCTGACTTAACCAACACTACCTAAAGTTCCAAGCTGGGCTCTTGAAATAAATAAGCCAAACTAGAGACAAGCATTTATATGAGTCACAAGAGTAAAAAAGTTGGGGTGCTGGCAATCCCTCTCCCAATTATGGGCTTATGGGTTCTGCTGCAGGTACCATAGAGCTGGAGGGAGTTTGTGTGCCTATCAGGAGAACCCATCAGTCACAGCTGAAGCCACAAATTTGGCAATTTCCTGCAGCCATGATTTATGGCATGTACCATTCAAGGGTCCTGGGAATTTTGTCTTCTGAGGAGGGAAGTGTTTTAATTAGGAGACAGGAATACTTGATAATCTTTCTTTCGTTTCTGATTACAGCTATAAAGAGCACTGAGCATTCCCTACCATTACAGTCAGAAACGACCTAAAATAAAGATTATAGTAAGAAATAAATGTTAATGCCAAGTCTTTATTATGACAGAGCATGAATGTTTAAACGCTTTCTTCAAAATCCATGTCCAAAACTTTGTATTATTTTTGAAGTGATACTCGAGGCATGGAAAATTGAAGATTTTCAGGTCTCATCAATTTTACAAATTTCTAATATATGCTGACAACAGAATGGGTTTCATTTCATGTAATAACACAGGGAATGTCAGTTGAGTTGAAATCTTGATATTGCTTTGAATTAGAATGCTGAGCCCTGCCTTGTTTCAGTAGCAATCGGGGCTATGAAAAGTACTTTCCAGCTTCTGCTCGAAAGCTCACCAGGTGAAGCTTCCAGAATATTACTGGAATGTTTGCTTCAGCCTTGTTGTAGCCATGTCAGCGATGCAGGAGAGTGAGGCTCACTCTGAGGAACAGCGAGACTTTTGTTCATCAGACAGTAACTGCTCCCTGTGAGGGCACAGGGGGAAGCTGGGCAGGTAGAGCCCCTTCTTTGTTGTGATTTGACCCTCACCTCAGGGATACTGCTAAGGCAACTGTGAATACAGGCTGCTGCATCCACTGTACCACTGAGCCCTGGCACCCACTGCAAAGCCTAGCATACAGAATCTGCTCGTCACTTTGTTGGCTTGAATAGAATCCTGAGCACCATTAATATGCCTGGCCCCACACTAGAAGGCAAAGAACCAGCAAGGCTCACCTAGTCCATAAGATTCACTCTGCCTGCTGCCTGCTGGGTGAACTTTGATGGTTCCCTCAGAACCTCCGTTTTCTCATCTGTTAAACAAAAGTTTGAACTACCCATATGTGATCTCCTAAAGCCCACTAGCTCTCAAGTTATCTGTTGCTTGGTCCTAAGAAAACATTGAATTTGATCTCAACAATGTGGTTCACCGAGTTGTGTATGATTTTGGTGGTGGGGAGGGCAGGCACCGAGCAAGGGTGGAAAGAGTTGACATCTACACGGAGGGGATATGACAGGCTCTGCTTGGTTTTTCTTCTGTATTTCTTTCATTCTTCTTTCTTGTTTCCTTTCCTTTTCTTTTTTTTTTTTAACTTGATATATGATGAGAACCCTGCTGTTAGTTTTCTTAATTTTGTTCTTTACCGAACAAAAATTTTTATAACATAACCCTCAGAAACTTCAGCTTGGTACTGGATTTGCGCGCACGTCTATGTGTGTGTACACACACACGCACACACAATTTTCCTAAGAAATGTTAGAAATATTTTCCACTATTGTGAATTTTTCAAGTCACTCTGGTAAAGTTTTCAGGTTTCAGATCAAGCTAATAGAACTACACAGCAAAAATAAAATAAATGACGGGAGAAATAAAGAAATATCTCATATACAACTAATTCAGGAACCTCTGAAGGAAGAATGGTTTCCTTGGGTGACAGGGAAGAAGAGAGAGAGTGAGTGAGAAAGAGGAAGGAAGGAAAGAAAGATGGAGGGGAGGAAGGAAGGAAAGAAGGAAGGGAGGAAAGAAGGAAAGAATTATTAAAATCTGCTATTAAAAGGTGTTGAATTCAACAAAGGTTTGTTATTAGCCAAGCGATATTCAATATTTAAGAATTCTTATTCAGACTCAAAAGGAAAAATGCTGTTTATCAGTCTCTCAGACTGGGCTTTCGCTCTGTGCAAAAAGCGTGGCTAGTACCATATTACAGAAAATGAGCCCATACCACACCTTCTCTTTCTCACACTGGATAAAGAACAAGGCTGGGGCCACAGGTTGCCTCAGCATTGGCCCCAATGTGGAGTCCTAACAATCTGTCCCCAGTGTTTCAGAGCCTGGAGCTACCTTCTCCCTCTGGTGCAGGTTTCAGATGGGCCACTCTCTTGCCTGTGGGGACACAAAAGCAGTAGAATCAAATCTGTCTTGGGTACTGTGCCTGATGGTTTGCCACTATTTTTTCAAGCAAATTAAAGTGAACATTCCATTTCCGTCGTTAGCTGGGTGTCTCTTTTCCCTCCCACAGCAAGCTCCCTAGTGATGGGGAAGTCCCCCTTCTGCATTAGAGCCCAGCACAGGGCATGTCTCCTCTCACAAGGAGCCCACCGAGCCTGCTCCCCCTCCTTGCACCTGGCCTTTCCGGGCTCACCAGAGCCAGGACAGGTCCTGCTGATTCATTCACATCTTTTTGCCCTTTATCACGTATGGAGAAAAAGGAAGGATGAATGGACGGTCTTTGATTGGTGGCACTGGTGACGCCCGTCATGGTCCTCTTAGGACGGACCCTTTTGGAAATAAAGCTGGTGAGGCAGCAGAAGGAGGCTTCAAACGGCTAAGCTTGGCCCTGGCCTACGGGTGGCAAGAACAGGTAGGCTTCCTTCCAGCAGCCTCTGGCTCGGGGAACCTGGGAATCTGCTCGGAGCGCTGGTGTCATTTCTAAGCACAGCCTGGGACTTGGGGGCTTCAGCCAGCTCTGCTGAGACTGGGGCTATGGGTCTGCACCAGAGGCACAGGGGTCACCAACCAAAAAGTTACATCGCACTCCCCTGGGTTCAGAGGCTGGACCATTGGTATAGGGAAGCTTGACAGCCTTGGGAAAGCTAGGAAAACGTGGAAATGAGGGTGTACATTTCTCATGCTTCTATTCAAGTATTTACTTTATTGCCTATCCTGTCTGTTGAAATGGAATAGGCTCTTAGTTGGGACCAAGCATCAGTTAGAAGATCCCTCACCAGAGCCCTGCATACCATGTAGTGTGTGTGGGTTCTTAATGTTCCTGAAAGAAATGCAAATATTCTAGCACCATAAACTTCTAGAGTGAACTATAACTTTAAGAGGGCTGGGATTTAGCTCAGTGGGTAGAGCGCTGCGCTGCAGTCTCTGAGGTCCCGAGTTCAATTCCTAGCACCGCAAAAATGGGAGAAGGACCTGGCAATCCACTCCCAAGGCAATCCCGAAACAGCCAGCCATTGAAAACCCTATGAGGGTCGCTATGAGTCGGATACCGACTCGACGGCACCTAACAACAACAACAACAACATAACTTTAAGCTGTTGATTTCTCTAGTTCTTATATCTGAGTTGTGGAACAGGAGTCAGGACCCCTAAGAGTTCCAGAAGGATCAATTAAAAATAAATGGTTTGTGAGTCCTATGGAATTCAGGAGGAATTCAGAAGGAGCGCCTCTCTCTAGGAAGTCATAGCCCTCCAGCAAACTCCAGCATGAGGCTATTAGAGAAAATCACAATAAGCCTGCTCAAGGTTGGGCTGTAGATTTGGAAAAAAAAAAAAAAAAAAAAAAAAAAAACTTTGGTCTTAACTTTGGGCGGTTCAGCAGGGGATTCAGGCCATGCAGGTTCTCAATCACGTCTGGCCAGTTATATTATCAGGTTTCAAATCTGTATCTCCAAACTCTCTGTGGTGGATGTGGTATTTGAAGCTCTCTAAAAAATATATGGTGGAAATTTTGAGAGCATGAAGTTGTTTATTATGGGTTTTATTTCTGTAGGGGTTAGAAAATGCCACATTCATGTTTTCTTTTATGCCACCCCTTTTAGGCCCTGATAGAGTCAGTTAAGGGCTGGGGTTTAGCTAAGTTGGTAGAGCACCACTCTGCAGTCTCTGAGGTCCCGGGTTCGATTCCCAGCACCACAAAAATAGGAGAAGGACCTGACAATCCACTCCCAAGACAATCTCGAAACAATTAGTCATTGAAAACCCTCTGAGGGTTGCCATGAGTCAGACATGACTCAACGGCACCTAACAACAGCAACAAGAGTCAGTTACAAAAGGCAGTTGTATCTTTGAACTTACTGTGGACTGGGCTGAAGCCTACTATCTCTCAGCAATGTTTTTAGGGTTTTGCTCCCTCCCCCTACCCCACCCCCAGTGCTGGAGACTGAATCCAGGGCCTCATAGGCAAATGCTCTACCACAGAGCTAAATCCTCAGTCTCCTGACGTCTCTCATAACTTGATATGGCTTTGAAAATGGGCCGCTGTCACTGAGGAAGGGGCTTACCCTGAAATATTTTCAGTGATAAGGTTTAAAGAGAGAGCTATTTGAAAATAAGTGGTAGTCATCACTCAGATTGTGAAATCCAATTTTTCATAAGTGCTTAATTACTCAAGCATTTTTGTTGTTGTTGTTGTTGTCGTTGCTTTGCAGTACTTGGGGGCTAAATCCAGGGCCGGAGTATATTTTGCAAGTGCTCTACTACAGGGCTGGACACCCAGCCACCTCCCCTTTTATTTTATTTATTTATATATTGCCGTGCTGGGGATTGAACTCAGGGCCTTTGTGAATGCAAGGCAGGCATTCTATCACTGAGCTAAAACCCCAGCCTATCCCTTTTTTTGTCTTTTTTTTTTTTTTCCTGGTACTGGGGGTTGAACCCACAGCTTCACACTTGTTTGCTTTGCTGTACCACTGAGCTGCACCCTCGCCCTTTTTTTTTTTTTTTTTTTTTTTTTTTTTTTTTTTTTTTTTTTTTTTTTTTTACTTTTTTGAGACAGGGTCTCACTAAATTACGCAGACTACCTTTGGTCTTTGGTCTCTGGTCTGGAACTTGCAATCCTCCTGCCTCCACCTCCCAAGTCACTGGGGATTACAGGTGTGCGCCACCGCGCCCAGCATTCCTTTTTTTATTTTCTATATTGAGCCAGGGCCTCCCTAAGTTACTCAGGCTGCCTCTGGCCTCAAACTTTCAATCTTCCTGCCTCCACCTCCTGAGTCACTGGGATTACAGGTGTACGCCACCGCACTTGCCCGGTTTTATATCTTTAACTATGAGGCCAAATGGGCTTTTTTAAGGACTTAGCTTGGACTTGCAGCCTCTAAAAGTTTCAGTGGAAGAAGTTCATAATGCAAAGATTCATTAGAAGTCCTACCGATGCTGGTGACTAACATTGTTTTGCCAAGACAGGATGACCTTGGTCTAGAGTGCGTTGTATAAATAGCTCCCACTTTGTGCAACAATTAATTGTTCTCAATTGCTTAAAATTCAGGATGATTAGTTGGGCAATGAAGTAATACAATTAAAGTATAATTGTTATTCAGTAATAAATCAACTACCCACATTGATTTCTGTACTGGGATTAATGGAAGCCAAAACTAGACTCAGGGTGTTAAAAAAAAAAAAAAAAGACATAACTTTGTTATCTGTTAATAGCTATTTGTTGGATATGGTAAATGGAACTATGATGGGGCAAAAAATAGCCATGAGAGCACTTTATTCACAGGCTGGCCTTGAAGGTGGAAGGTGAACTGGTTTTTCTGAGCGGGCTTTGGGCATTTTCTTGGTCACATCTTCTGTGGCTGTGGCTTCGACACTCCACCTTTATGCTGTCTAAGGTCTGATAATCCTGCAGCGTCCCTGCTTGCCACTTCCCTGTCCATTCTCTGGGCTTTCCTTGCACATTCAGTGTGGTTTGGCCATTTTCTTTCTCCCACAACCTGCATTTTCATCTACAAGGTGTTGTATTCTGGGGATTTTGTGCTCCTCTGATACAAACGTATCAAGAGAAATAAATAGTCCTGTAGTGAACACAAGTTACGGCCATGTTGTTTGTATTTTCCCAAATTGTGCTTACTATAATTATGCCCTGCAGGTTCTCATGGCATACAATCCTGAGATTGCAACTCTTTGATTTTGGACAGCATTGTCCACTTCAACCTTGCCCAGTTTTTGTACCTTTGTGACATATCTTATTTGCCAATTTTTGCACATTTAAATAACAGATTTCAAATGTAAGGAATATGAAAGACAGCTGTGTGATATAAGGACCAACGCAAGCAATCTCCCACTGGGCGAGTAGGAATGGAGGGTCTTAGGCCATGTCAACACATACAAACTGGGTTTTAAATTTTCTCCCCTTTCAAGTTTCTCTTTCAAAGTTTAAATAAAACTGGTGTTTTGAAAAATAAAATTCTAATTGAAAAGAGCTATTTCTCTTGGGAAGCAGCTGATCTGTCTGCATTAGGATCATTTTGTAACCTGATTTCTTGCTCCTTTAATTGACAGTGTAAAGCTCAAACACTTGATTTCAGCTCTTTCTACATTATTATTTGATTCATATTGACATTAACCGCATTTTTCTTCTAAACTACACTGTGCTCCTTCAGTGCAGGAAATAGGGGTTCAATAGATGTTGGTTAAACTAGACACTGAATTTTATATAACAGACCAGAACCTTCCCATGGTAGCATTAAAGACATTGAGGACACAGGTAGTATGGGACTTGGGTTTGAGTGATAATCTCCATGATGATATTCCAGAAGGGCAGTGGTGCTTTCCTGACCCCCATGAGACACCATGATCCAGATGAACGACTTTGAACTCGTCTTTTGTAACCAAGCCCTAAGCTGGCCAACCTGGAGAGTTGTGCCTTTGGGATATTTATGGACTCTATCCTTCCCTCAAGGAGTCAGAGGAAGAGAGAGCCATGGAGGACAGCCCTACTGTGGTTAAACTAGACCTGGGTGAAAACCAGGTCTCATCATTTCAGAGGAGGAGGTGCATCCCCAGGGCGCTTGGCTATGTCACTGGCGACATGAAAGAGTTTGCTAACTGGCTTAAAGGTATTTATGTGTCCGTTCTTTGGGGAGGTGGGTAAAGTGGCTTTGGGGAAAATGCTTTGTTGGCACTTTGACTTACATCTTTAGTTGTATTCCCAAACCACCCCATTTTTCTACTTTTTAATCTTTTAACTTGCACACCTCTTCACATTTTTTCATGGGAATAGTGGTCAGGGCCAGGCCAGGGCCCCACTCATATTAGAGGAAAACACTTAGCTCCTCCTATCGCTTCAGTCCCTAAAAACAAAACAAAACAAAAAATTGCTAATGGTAATTCATTCCTTTGGCTTCACAGTCTGTACCTCTGAGCATGGTAAATAAGTACATTAGGTGCTTTCTCAAGTTTAGATTCCAGTCAAAGCAGTGTGAATTGAGCATAAAAACTTTTTAAATAAATAAATAAAAATAAAAACCTAGATGCGTTTAGGGATCTGGGAGCCTCTAAAAGGACAAAAGGTTCAGGAAGAAGAAGCTTTAAGGAGTATCAAAAATGTGTTTCACCTCAAGGGGATTTGGATGACTTTGCTCGGGGCGGGCCCTGGAGGTGGGCAGGGACACTGTGTGTCTTATCACTTCCTTCGCTCTGCTCCTCTCCTGTCTCTGCAGACAAACCTGTGGTGCTCCAGTTCATCGACTGGATCCTTCGAGGCATCTCCCAAGTGGTGTTTGTCAGCAACCCCATCAGTGGCATCCTGATTCTGGCGGGACTCCTGGTGCAGAACCCCTGGTGGGCTCTCTGTGGCTGTGTGGGAACAGTGGTCTCCACTCTGACAGCCCTCTTGCTCAGCCAGGACAGGTGGGCTTCTTTCTCCCTGTATACCAGCTTGCCATCCAGCCACTGTGAACAGCGGTGACAAAGCCACACCCTGCCCAAGAGGAACAACCTTTATTCCACAGAACTCTTTCTATTTGCCTTTAGTCAGAGGACAGGGAAGCATTTATAGTCTGTCATTCTTAGTATCTGAATAAGTGGTCAGTATGAATGATGACAAATTCTCATAGATGTGCGTGGTAACCAGCCCTCAGCTACAAGTAATCACCAGGGGAAGTTCTAAACTGATCTTCCTTAATGATTGATAAAATTACTTAGTATCAGCGTTTTATTTGCTTGGGCAAAAAAAAATGTATATGAGTTCATGAAAAGTCTTAATGGCTTGATGTTGTTGTTAGGTGCTGTGGAGTCCGTATCCGACTCATAGTGACCCTCATAGGGTTTTCAATGGCTGACTGTTTCGGGATTGCCGTGGGAATGGATTGCCAGGCCCTTCTCCCATTTTTGCGGTGCTGGTGCTGGGAATTGAACTTGGGACCTCAGAGACTGCAGTGCAGCGCTCTACCAACTGAGCTAAATCTCAGCCCTAATGGCTTGATAGGCCCCATTATACCCTTTTTCCATCATTAGTTTAATAAAATCATTTGTCACAATGTAAAAGTCAGCTTTGTTCCTGGAGAGATGAATAGCCACAAATGCTAGGATTGTTCTAAGACCGTGCCATACCCAATAGTCCTTCATTGTTTTGCACCAATGAAACATGACCAACCCTGTTTCCTTGGCAGATATTGTTTACAAGACAAATCCTATTTACATGTGGTTAGTTTTCAAATAGCTTACTTTCTTTGATCCTAAAGGACGGCATTAAAATGACAATTGTGTTTTAAGTGGTTGCATGTCTTCCTGGTGCTCTACCTGTGGCATTCCACAACCTGTAGATGTTGCCAGTCATTTTTCACTGATCAAATTCAAGCACTAAATCGCCAAGCCAGTTGTTCAAAGGGCAAGTCTTTGCATAGGTCTCCACTCTCATC
>VMDO01038435.1:0-13485 GCA_007922755.1 Pedetes capensis
TGAGATCATTCTTCATTTTAAATATAGCCATTGGCAACCATGTATTTCACTCTCTGCACTGCTTTATGTAGATTTCATAAGTTTTGGGCTGCGTATCTGCTTTTAGCCATTAGTTTATTTAATATTGTTCATAAAAGAATTTTGTTAGCAATAAATTCTCTGTTTTTGTTTTTCTGATAATGCAGCTATTTTGCCTTCATTGTTGAAAGGTATTTTGGATAAATGTAGGATCCTTGGTTGGCAAATTTTGTTAGAGCACTTTGAATATTTGTCTAACAGCCTTATAGTCTTCTTTGCTTTTGTTCAGAAAAAGTCATTTTTAATACTTTTGGGGTTGTCTTATGATTAAATTTTTTTTCTAATGGTTTTCAAGATTATCTCCCTGTGTTTTTCTTTCAGCATTTTTACCTTGATGCTTCCATGTGCATACTCTTCCTGATTTTCCCACCTAATATTTGTTGGATTTCTTCAATGTGTGGTTTTCTTCAAATTAGGAAAGATTTGGGCATTATTTCATAAATTATTTTTCTGTTCGTATTTCTCCTCTCTGGTAATCACAATACTAGTATGTTTATGTGCTTAATGTTGTTTCACATTTCTATGAGAAATTTGTTCTTTTTCTTCATTACTTTTCTGTATATATTCTTTGATTTACATGTAGGTATATCTATTTCTTGAAGTTTGCTAATTCTTGTGCCAGCTGAAGTCTATTTTTAAGCATGTCTAGTAATTTTTACCTTTATTTTTCAGCTCCAGAATTTCAATTTTAATAACTTTCATATCTTCACTGATAACATTTATTTAATGATTTCTTTTGCTTCTTTTAATATATTTATGATGATTCCTTAAAAATCTCTGTTAACATTGATACCTGGCCACTCACAGGAAGTTTCTTTCCTTTTTCCCTACTCTATATATGTTAGACTTTCTTGTTTTTTCTGCAGGTTTCATATATTTTACACAGCATATTATAGTAACCCTGGGTACTGGTCTGTCTTTGCTTCCAGAGTTTTATAGCTTGTTGAATATTCATCTTTTTAGTGATGTCTGAGTTGTTATAGTTAAAATAATTTTTCCTTGACTGTGAATCCATTGATTTTTTCTCAGAAGGTGCAAGTTTGGATATGTGTAAAATCACTTTGGGATTTCCATGGTTTGAATAAGGCACATTTAATAGTTTTTTTTTCCTAGCAATATCCAATTGCTAGCTGATTTTTTAATTGTTTTCAGAAATTCCCCAGAGCACTAATTGCTCCACTAATTCACTAATTTATCCATTCAAATTCATACTTTCTTTTAAAAGATAAGCTTTTCATGGTATTTGCGTGTTGAACCCAAGGCTGAGAACATAGTTTGCATTGGGCTGCATCCATAATCCATTTACTTTTATGTTTTATCTTGAGATAAGGTTGTACTAAGTTATACAGGCTGCCTCTAGCCCCAAACCTGCAATCCCTCTGCGTCTATCTTCTGAGTCACTGGGGTTATAGTGTGAGACTCTGTGCCCAACCTACAGAGATTTTTTTTAAATATTTTAATTTATGCTAATTGTACAAAATAATGAGTTTCATTATGGTATTTCCATACATGCATATAATGTACTTTGATCACATTCACTTCCTCTATTGTCTTTTCTTATCTTTCATCCTCATCTTCCCATTCTACATCTCTAATAACCCCTCTTGTACTTTCATGGTCTTATCCCCCCACACCAAATTCCATATATTAAAGACAACACGTGATACTTGTCTTTCTGAATCTGGCTTATTTTACTTAACATAATCATCTCCAGTTCCATCCATTTAAATGAAAATGATATATATTTTTTCTTCTAATGGCTGACTAAATTCTACTGTGCATATATACCATGTTTTCATTATTGATTCATCTGTTGATGGATGCCTAGGCTGGCTCATTAATTTGAATGTTGTGAGTAGTGCCACAATAAACATGAGTGTTCAGATATTTCTGTAGTATGTTGACTTTAACTATTTTAGGCACATATAAAATGATAGTTTTAGAGGTCATGTTTGATATTGGTTTTGATCTTATGAAGGACCTTACTTATGCATTTCCCTGGTTCTCTTTAGCAAGCTAACAGGCGTAAAGTTCAGCTATATCTCTAATGAATCCGTCTATCTCCTCCCTTTTACCTCAACCTCCACTGTTTTTGAGAATGCCTTTAAGCTTGAACTTACTCATAATCTTTGGTAAATAAATTGGATACTTGGTGGAAACTTTAGTGCACTCTGTTTCACACCATTTCTTCCTCCCTAGGAAAATTCTATGAGCAGTAGCCCTGGAACTAAGGACAAGAAGAGTGGCATCATCACTCTGAGTAACATCCATCCTTTTGGAAATGGGCATTCAGTAGACAGAGATAGCAGTTTCTTGTGTTATTTGTGGCTTGCTTTCCCAGCTGCAAAAACTCTGCTTTATCAACAAGCTGGAAAATAGAAACTGAAGTACCAGTATTTTCAGGGTATTGTGCCCAAGTTAGAGATACTTTTCTATGTGTAAGGGTTAGGTGGAAGATGAAAGCACTCATTTTTCAGCATTAATAATCTACAACATAGCCTCTGCAGCAGAAAACTAGACAGAGGGAAGAGAAATGTTCATACCCTGTATCTTCTGGAAGATTTCATAGCTCTCCAACCAGGAAGTGAAGGGATGGAAAACCTTTTTTTGTTGTTGTTGTTTTTTTTTTTTTTTTTTTTTGGTTTTTTGTTTTGTTTTGCTTGGTTTTTTTGGCTGTATTACTAAAGAGAACAGGTATTGTTCATGCTGATTTAGGATGGAAGCAGAAGGGAATGGGCCATGGTTCAAATGAAACAGATTCTCGCTGTGCTGTATTTTACTTGGTTTTATTGAATAAACGTTTTTTCACTTGCTGTCTGCTCTTAGGACCATTTCCCAAGACTAAATATTTTTCTTTTCTTTTAAGTATAATTTTCAGTTTCACGGGGAAATGGTCCTCTCTTCTGGCATGAAACTTTTAACATATAGTTTCTTAATCAAAGAGGAGGCAGTAGCTCCCTTGGTAGTTTCATTCCACAATCTGACTCCTGAAATTGTTCCTGAAAGTTTAATCTACAGTCTCTTTCTTCAATGTTTCCAATGAGTCTGTAAGACTGCCATTTAATAAAGCCTTTTCTGCTGAAAGAAGGTAAATTTGATTCCATTTTCTACAAGTGAACTTTCACTAATACACTTTGATGTGATCAAAACCTCTTGTTATTCAATGATCTAAGAAGCTTGTTTCATGTGTTAATAAAACATTGGCACATATAATGTGCTTAATTTTTGGCCTATTTTATCCATGTATTTTCCTCTATTCATTGTCTTTTTTTCTTTTTTCAAGTCAGGGGACTCTAAAGACATTATTATAGTTCTTAGAATCATAAATAAAGAGGGTATTTCTTTCTGAAATCCACTCTTTTATCTAGTTTTTCTATGCATATCTGTAATGTCTTTATTATATTTCTCATAATTATTTTGCTTATATTAAAATTAAATAAATTCTGAATTGTGCTTGGTTTTGACTTGAACTTAAGTTCAACCAATGGCTGATTATGCTACATCTTATATATTGCTAATAATTAGAAAGGCACACTTTTCATATGGCTGTTAGCTCAATGCCAATGGCCATTTTGAAAGGTGAGACCAGATGTCACTCCTTTGGTAATCAAGGGGAGATCCTTAATTAACACTCGAGGGACAAGATGAGGGTTGAATAAGTACCTTTTGTAAGAAACTACCAAACTATCCAACAAAGTAACATTTTGCAAGTCCATCAAGCAATCAATAAGAGAGTTCCTGGTGTTGTCAGTGTTTAGACCTGAGCCATGATAATAGGTTTGCATTGACATCTCATTGTTGCTTTAATTTATAATTCTCTAATGAAATATGATGTTGAATCATATGATATTTTAATATACTTTCCTGCAATATATACATACTTCTTGATGAAATATATGTTTATGACTATTTATCATTATTTAACCAAGTTGTTTCACTAATTACTGTTGAGGTTTAAGAGTTCATCTGATGTTTTAGATAATATTCCTTTATAAGATGTGTCTTTTAGTAATATTTTCTACTAGCTTTGGCTTGTTTTCCATTTTGGCTGTTTTTTCTTGAAAATACATTTTCAGAGCATTTTAAATGTTAATGAAGCCCAGCTTATCAATTATTTATTTCAAAAATTTTGCCTTTGACCCTGTACTAAAAAGTCTTCCACATATACAAGATTATCTATGTTCTCTCTTATGTTGTCTTCTAGGAGCCTAATAGTTTTGTGTTTTACCTTTAGTCTATGATCCATTTTCGGTTAATTTTTAGGAAGGTTGTACATTCTATGCATGGATTTATTTTTTCCATGAGGATGTCCAAGTACATTTTTTGAAAAATTTGCTTTTGTTCAATTATACTGTTCCTGCTTCTTTGTCAAAGATTGATTGACTATATTTATGTGTGTCTATTTTTGGTTTATCCAATTCCACTAATCTATTCTTTAAAAAACACCAGTGTCAGCTGGGCATGGTGTAGCATTCTTGGAATTACAGCACTTGGGAAACAGGAAAGGAGGATTGTGAGCTCAAGGTCCATCTACGTTACATAGTAACTTGCAGACCAGCCTCAGTGACATAGTGAGATCCTGCCTCAAAAAACAAAGAAATTAAAAATAATGGTGCCACAATTACTTCAGCTTATAGTAAGCCTGGAGGTCAGGTACTGCCAATTTCACAAATTCAGTATATTTCAATATTGAATTGACTATTATAGTTCCTTCATCTCTCCATATAAACTTTACAGTTTAGTTTGTTTATATCTACAAAATAAGTTCCTGAGATGTAGGAGATTATCTGAACACCCTCGGGATGGACTGGAAGGGTGCCCAGGTTGAAGCTTGCTTGGCCCAGGCTGAGGTCTGAACCCTCCCCAGATCCTGCCCTGTTCCTGCCCCTCCCACCTCTGGTCACCCTTAACTCAGGAATCTGGACTGAGACCTATTTGACTCAGTAAGAGCCAATGTGGCTATCCAAGTCCCAGTTCACCCTTCACTTACTTTGCTCCTACCGCTCCCACTGAGTGATCCAAGATGGCCCCCAAACAGCCTAGCTCTGATGTGGCCTCTTTCAATCTGATTGGCTGCCCAGAGCCATCTGATTGGTCGGAAAAGGAAGCTCAGTGATTGGCCTGGCCTGCGCCTAACCCTCTCTATCAAAATTTTTCTTTTTCAAATCCCTAGTTACATAATTGCCAACCCAAGCATGAGCAGCTCCCTGATTGGCTATTTTAGGTCTATGCCCCCTTCATAGAAGCTATATATACGACCACTGAAAGTACGAGCCCCCCCTTTTGTCCCTTACATTCTTGATCCTCTCCTGTTCACCTCTTCTCGGAGCCCTTTCAAACCTGACCTCACACCCTACTCCTGAGACCCGCAACCTCCAGCACTACCAGTGGAAACATCTGAGGACTACAAGCAAGAGACCATGTCAAGCTCAGGGCCTCCCAAGTGGCAAAAGCTACAACAAGACATGAAGAGCTCTTTGCTTTTCTTCTCCCACCTTGAGAAGGAGGAGAGCAGAGAAGGCAAACTGTGAGAGGCAACAGGAGACACAGTGTGGGACACTTTCATTGAGCATTGTTGTGCTGCACCCCCTTTTGTTAACCTTGGTAGGTGTAGCTTAATAAATTTTGTTCCTGTTTGGAAGAAGGCTCCCGAAGTCCTTCTTTGGCCCCACTGGCTGTTGCCTATTTCCAAGGGGCCCCAAGTACCCATGTTGAGGCAAGCTCTGTTACCTCACCAGGCCAGAGTGAACCCCAACACTGAGATAATGGTATTTGTATGAAACTGTAGATCAAATAAGGAAAACATTTATCTTTACAAAATTAAGCTTGTCTTTCCATGAACATGGAATATCTATACATTTATTTAGTATTTCTTTGATTTCTTTATCAGGTTTTCTAGTTTGTGGGTTTTTAGTATAGCTCTTGCACATGTATAAAAATGTTGTTGTTGTGTTAGGTGCCGTCGAGTCGGTATCCGACTCATAGCGACCCTCTGTACAACAGGGGAAACACTATTGTCAGTGCTTCTCTGCTGTTCATAGGGTTTTCAATGGCAGATTGATTTTTGGGAGGGGGTTGCCAGGTCCTTCTCCCAAGCCTACAGCTTCCGGTGTTTCCAGGCGGTCTCCCATCCAGGTACTAACCAAGGCCGACCCTGCTTAGTTTCCGAGATCTGATGGGATCAGATGCCACAGGGCTACAGCTGCAGGCTGTATAAATATACACTTAAGTATTTATTTTTATGGGTGTGAGTATAAGAAGAGATGTGTTTCAGGTTTGAAATACCAATTGATCATTTCTGGAATCTAGAACAACAATTGATTTCTGTCCATTAACCTTTTATTTTGCAACCTTATTATAACTACTTACTAGTTCCAAGAGGCTTGTTTTAAAAAAAATTCTTTTAGATTTTCCACATTGATCATAACATCATCTGTGAATGAAGAAAGTATTATTTCTTCTTCCCCAATCTGTATACTTTTTATTTCCTTTTCTTGGCTTATTGCATTACTTAGGATTCCAGGATGATGTGGTAAAAGCAGTGCTGAGAGACAACTTCCTTTTGTTAATCTGGATCTTAGCACTTAAGCAAATTTTTTAGCCATAAGTATATATTTTTTGTAAATTTTCTTTTTTTATTGGAAATTTTTAATGTACAACTTAATGTGTTTCATCCTGACATGCATTTCACTGTGACATTTCCATATATGCATTTCATTGTACATTGCAAAGATCACTTCCCCTTACCCACTTGTACACCTCCTCCCCCTTCCATGCTCTACTGAAAGCCCTTAAATCTACATTGCACATCTTTTTGTGTGATTTATTTTTCTATATAACCTTGCATCCCAATTATAATTAAGGTCCAAACATTTTTCTGTAGTGATCTATCTTTTTACATCGTGAGTAGTATTACATGAATAATCTAGCCCGTTTGTGTTATTATCATTCTTTGGTATTATTGGTATAAATATAATTATTTCCTAAACTATTTAAGTTGAGCTGTTTATTCTGAGGTCACCCTCTCTCTGATTCCTCACTCCTTCTTCCTCCTCTGCCTACTATCTTCTCCCATCATCTCTTCCTTTTGCTAGATCCTTCCCTCCTTCTTTCCACTCCCAAAATTGTCCCTTCTCTGCTACGAAGACATTAACATTTTGTTAGTTTCCAATATCTGTATGGGATTTTTTCCTTCTTTTAATTTTGATTCAGCTCCACATATGAGTGAGAACATGTGGTATTTCTTTTTTTGGGCTTGTGTTCATTCACTTAAAATAATTTTCTCCAATTCCATCCATTTTGCTGCAAATGACATTATTTTATTTTTTGATAGTTGCATAGTATTCCATTTGGTATATGTACCATAGTTTTTGTATCCTTTCTTCTGTAGATGGCACTTTGGTTGATTCCATATCCTTGCTACTGTGAAAAGGGCTGCATTGAACATGGAGAAGTAGGTGTCTCTGTGATATGATGACTCATCTCCTTTTGGGTATATTCCCAGTAGTTTTATAGCTGGGTCATATGGTAGATCTATTTTTAGTTTTCTAAGGTACCACTATACTGATTGCCAAAGTGGTTGGAATAATTTACAGCTCCAACAGCAGGGTAGGTTTTCAATGGCAGACTGTTTCGGGATTGCCTTGGGAGTGGATTGCCAGGTCCTTCTCCCATTTTTGCGGTGCTGGGAATTGAACTCGGGTCCTCAGAGACTGCAATGCAGCACTCTACCCACTGAGCTAAATCCCAGCCCGCAAATGTATATATAGAATTAGGTCAACATGTTGTTGTTGTTAGGTGCCGTCGAGTCGGTATCCCATTCATAGCGACCCTGGGCTGGGATTTAGCTCAGTTGGTAGAGCGCTGCGCTGCAGTCTCTGAGGTCCCGAGTTCAATTCCCAGCACCGCAAAAATGGGAGAAGGACCTGGCAATCCACTCCCAAGGCAATCCCGAACAGTCAGCCACTGAAAACCCTATGAGGGTCGCTATGAGTCGGATACCGACTCGAGGGCACCTAACAACAACAACAACAACAACAACAACAACAACAACAACAGCAGGGTAAGAGGGTTTCCTGTTCTCTGAATCCTCGACAGCATTTGTTGTTATTTGTTTTATAGATCTTGGCCATTCTTACTGGAGTAAGGTGGAATTTCAGAGATGGTTTGATTTGCATTTCAAAATGGCTAGGAATATTGAACATTTTTTCATGTATTTCATGGAATTATGGGCCACTTCACTTGAATACTATCTGTTCATTTCCTTTGCCCATTTGTGTATTGGGTTATTTGTTTTCTAAGGAATTGCTTTCTTGTGTTCTTTATAAATTCTAGAAATTAGTCCTCTGTCTTTTGGATGGGATGTGAAGGTTTTTTCCAATTCATTGGGGATGTCCTTGAATCTGTTGATTCTTTCATTTACTATACAGAAGCTTTTTAATTTCATGTAATCCCACTTATCTATTCTTGTTGCAATTTCTTAAGCAATTGGAGTATTATTAAAGAAATACTTTCCTATGCCTATATGTTGGAGCTTACTGCCTATCGTTGTTGTTGTTATGTGCCATCGATTCAAGTCCCACTCACAGTGACCAATGTACAGCAGATTGAAACAATTTTCGATTCTGTACCAGGCACATGATCTTATTTATATTTAAGCCCATTGTTCCATCCATCTGGTGGAAGTTTTCCCTTTTTTTCATTGACCTGCCACTCTCCTAAACATGATGTCTTCTCCAGGCATTGATCTCTCCTGACTACATGTCCAAAATATGTAAGATGCACTCTGGCCATTCTTGCTTCCAAGGAGCACTCTGGTGACACTTCTTCTAGGACCGACCTGTTGGTTTTTTGGCAGTCCATAGTACATTCAATAGATGTCTCCAGCACCATAACTCAAAAGCATCAATTCTTTTCCTGTATCCCATGTTCAATGTCCAGCTTTCAAAACCATATGAAGCGATGGAAAATACCATGGCATGAGTCAGATGCACGTTTTACTTCAATGTGACCATATTTGCTTTTCAATACTCTAAAGAGATCTTTTGCCACAGCTTTTCCTAGAGCAATGTGTCTTTTGATTTCTTGACTGCTGCTTCTATGGGTGTTGATTACAGAGCAAAGCCAAGCAAAATCTTGGACAATCTCAATCTTTTCTCCATTTATTGTGAAGTTGCATACTGGCCCAGTAGTTAGGATTTTTGTTTTGTTGATGTTTAATTGCAACAATGTTAAAGGCTGTGAACTTTGATCTTCATCAGTAAATGTATTACATCTTCTTTCTTTCAATAAGCAGAGTTGAGCCTTCTGCATAATGCACTTTGTTAATAAGTCTTCCTTCAATCCTGATTCCACATTCTTCCTCATAAAGTCCAACTTCTCAGATTATTTGCTCAGCATATAAATTGAACAGATTTGGTGAAAGTATATAGCCCTAATGCACAGCTTTCTCAACTTTAAACCAGGCTGTGTTTCCTTGTTCTATTCAAACAACTGCCTCGTGGTTCACCTATAGATTCCTCATGAGTACAATTAGGTGCTTGGTATTCCCATTTTCTGAAGTGTTATCCATAATTTATTATGATCCACACAATCAAATGCCTTTGCATAGTCAATAAAACATAGATAGACACCTTTCTGATATCCTCTGCTTTTGGCTAATATCTACCTGACATAAGCAATGATGTCCCTGTTTCCCCACCCTCTTCTGAATCCTGCTTGATTTTCCGATAATTCCCTGTCTATATACTGCTGCAGTCACTTTTGAATGATCTTTAGTAAAATTTTGCTTGTGTGTGATACTAATGATATTGTCTGATAGTCTTCACATTCAGTCTGTTCCCCTTTTTTGGTAATAGGCACAAATATGGAACTCTTCCAGTCAGTTGACCAAGTAGCTATTTTCCAAATCTGTTGGCTTAAGCACGTTAACACCTCCAGTATTTCATCTGTTTGTTAAAACATCTCAATTGGTATTCCATCAATTCCTGGAGCCTTGTGTTTCACCAGTTCTTTCAACGCAGTTTCCACTTCTTCCTTCAATACCATTGGTTCCTCTTCATATGCAGCCTCTTGGAATGTTTGGTTATCTACCAATTGTCTTTTGTAAAATGATTCTGTTTATTCCTTCCATCTTTTTTGGATGTTTCCTGCATCATTTAACATTTTTCCTATAGAATCTTTCATTACTACCACTCCAGGCTTGAATTTTTTCTTCATTTCCTTAAGCTTGAGAAACACAGAGCTTGATCTTCCCTTTTGGTTTTCTGCCTCCAGCTCTTTGCACATGTCATTATAGTATTTGTTTTTGTCTTCTCGAGCTGCCTTTTGAAATCTTCTGTTTAGGTCATTAACTTCATCATTTCTTCCTTTTACCTTGCTGATTGATGTTCAAGGGCAAGTTCCGGTGTCTCTTTTGACATGTAATTTGGTATTTTCTTCTTGTCTTTTTAATAACTTTTTGCTTCCTTCTTGAATTATATCTTTTATGTCATTCCACAACACGTCTGGTCACCTATCATTTGTGTCTAATGAATTTAATCTATTCTTCAGGTGGTCTCTGAACTCAGGTGGGATTTACTCAAGGTCATACCATGGCTCTCATATACTTCTTATAATTTTCTTCAGCTTCTGTTTGAACTTGCAAAGGAGAAGTTGATGGTCTGATCCAAATTGAGCACCAGGTCTTCTTTTGATATTTCATATAGAGCTTTTCCTTCATCTCTTTTCACATATGTAGTCAATTTGATTCCTGTGTGTCCCATCTGGTGAAGTTCATGTGTATGTTGTTGTTCTTGTTAGGTGCCCTCGAGTTGAGTCCGACTCATAGCGACTGTATGTACAGCAGATCGAAACACTTGCCAATTCTGTGCCAGGCAAACCATCTTATTTATGTTTAAGTCCATTGTTGCAGACACTGTGTCAATCCATCTGGTGGAGGGTTTTCCTCTTTTGTGTTGATCTGCCACTCTTCCAAACATGATGTCCTTCTCCAGGGATTGTTCTCTCCTGACTACATGTCCGAAATATGTAAGATGCAGTTTGGCCATTTTTGCTTCCAAGGAGCACTCTGGTTTTACTTCTTCTAGGACAGATTTGTTGGTTCTTTTGGCAGTCCATGGTATATTCAATAGACATCTCCAGCACCACAAGTCAAAAGCATCAATTCTTTTTCTGTCTCTAAAAATGTATTTGCAATGAAAAGGTCATTGGTTTCACACAATTCTATCATTGGAACTCTAGTTTTGTTTCTGTCACCAAGACCATATTTTCCAACTACTGAGCCTTCTTTTTTTGTTTCCAACCTTTGCATTCTAGTCACCAGTGATTACCTGTACATCCTGATTGCCTATTTCATCTATTTCCGATTGCAGAAGCTGGTAGAAATCTTCCCTTTCTTCATTTGTGGCCTTAGTAGTCAGTGCATAAATTTGAGTAATAGTCATATTAACTGCCCTTCCTTGTAGATGTATGGATATCATTCTATCATTGACAACATTATATTTCAGGACAGATCTTGAAGTGTCTTTTTTTGATGATGAATGCAACCCCATTTCTCTTTAGTTTATCATTCCAGCATAGTAGACCATATGAATATCTGACTCAAAATGTCCCATCCTGGTCCATTTTAGCTCACTGATGCCTAGAATATCAGTGTTTATGTGCTCCATTTTTCTTCTAATTATTTCTAATTTTCCTTTTTTCATACTACATACATTCCATGTTCCAATTATTAATGGATGTTTACAGTCATTTCTCCTCATTTTGAGTCATGCCACATCAGCAAATGAAGCTCCCTGGGGCTTTAGTCAGTCTTCACAGTTGCCTCCACTTTGAGGAGGCAACTCTTCCCCAGTAGTCTTATGAGTGCCTTCCAACCTGGGGGGCTCATTTTCCAGAAGTCTATCTTACAGTTTTTCTTTGCTATCCTTAGGGATTTCAATGGATAGTTGTTTCGGGAGTGGTTTGCCAGTTCCTCCTCCCTAGTCTGTCTTAGTCTGGAACCTCAGCTGAAACCTGTCCACCATGGCTGACCCTGCTGGTATCTGAGATACCAGTGGCATAGCTTTCAGACTCATCACAGCACACTAGCCCTCACAGTGTGGCAAAATGACAAATGTGTGGGGGTTTTGAATAGTACCATTTTTAAACTACATTCATTTCTCAAAATTTGAACGTATTTTTGCCTGCTGAGTTTTCTGATGGCTCTCCAGGCCTGCAATGACAAAGGGGAAAATTGTGTTGCTGCAACAACTCTGAGAGAGTTATAGATGATGGGAACTATCATACTCAAGAAATGTATCCACTATTAAAACATTGGAATAATAGGAAGGAGGAGAATATCATATATATCCTGACGTCTCTCTCTCACTTTCCAATTTATTGCTAATAACTCTCTTTGGCTGAATCCAATTTGGAGCTGAGGGATAAGAGAGCCCCATGAATGTATTCTGTAGAGGTCATACTCTAGATATAGTAAATAGGACTCAGGTAGACAATGACTCTGACAGAGGAAAACAGAAATTAACTTATCTCAGTAGCCTGTTAGATATAAAATATCTAATACAATTATAAATTCTGATAGGTGTTACAAAGGAAACAAATACGTTGATGATACAGAGTAACAGGAGGCAATTTTCAGAATAAAAGATGATCAGAGGAAGTCTTTTCAATGGATGATACTTATGATATCATTTCCATGGTAAGAACAAATAAGTTTTGCAGAGATCATGAACAATATTAGGTAGAGGGAAATGCAGAAGCAAAGACCTGTTGGTAGCAAAGGAATTAAAGCATTTAAGGAATAGTACAAAAGGCCTAAATTTTGTGGGACTCTTTAAAATGAGGCATGAGAATACAGGTTTTTTTCCTATAAATACCTATATTCTCTGTAACAACAAAGAATCTACCTTTGAGCCTTGAAGGCCACATAGCATTGGTTCTGCCATACTAATAAGACTTTGTAGATTCAAAAGGAAGAAACACTCCTCTCAATGGGAGGAGAGTCAATCTCTCATTATAATAAATCCATACAACATGAGGAATCTTGCTGCAGGAAGCCCAGAAAGTACAGTTGACCTCAGTTTACCAGCTGATGATAATTAATGTTACTGCATTTGTTATGGGTGTTAAATATAAAATGCTTTGACCATTATGAGTGCCTAATAAATAAGAGTTACCTTTTCTCTTTAACAAAAAGACATCTATCTTTGCATTATGGGATAAATGAAATTTCTGTTCATTGTGGGTTATTTTAATATATTAAAATTTATATTATTTCATCATCAATTTACTTTTGAGTCACTTTTCCCCCTCTATGTATTAGCAAAAATCCTATTAAGAACTCATATGTAAGAATTTTTTCTACCTAGGTAAATGACTTGACAATGAAAAATTACCTAGGACTTA
>VMDO01038436.1:0-13484 GCA_007922755.1 Pedetes capensis
AATAAGTTAGATAAGAGGTAGAGGTAGATAGATAGATAGATAGATAGATAGATAGATAGATAGATATCCTCAGGTTAGTAAATACCACCAACTGCAGAAAATGTTTAAAAAAGGACGAATCAATGCAGCAAGTCAGTGAAAGTGTGCTAGTAGAAATGTGCAGATTTGTTCAAGCAGGAAGAGAAAATTAGCAGCTACACAGAGCTGTGCCACCAGGAAACTCACCAACAATTCCTCCCACACATGGACTACCCAGACAGCAGAAAGTCCCAGGGGGCCAATGAGATTGCAATCCATAGTGAAGAAGAACTAGAGAAACTGCAGTGGACGATCCCCCATTGCCCAGGTCACAGAGCACAGAGAGAATACAGCCCAGGGAAAATTTGACATGGATATCTAGAGCTCAGATGGGCCACAGAGTGCAACTGTGCCAGCCTGCCAACAACCTCCAGATAAAATGTGGGCATCACTTCCCACAGAGTGCAACTGATGAGTGAATCTCGGACACCAGGGGCAGCTGTACCTCTCCCTTTCATGGAGGTCCTGGCTGCATAGTTTGTGATAGGAGAGCAGTGGGGTGCAAGTCCCACATGGGAGCACAGGCCTCAGATTCACCAGGAGTGACAGGATATCATCCCACCCATTGAAGATTGGCATCAGCAAGCAAGCACAGTGGGGCCTGGGGTCCACTTGTGGACAGAGCACACCTGGACAGTAGCTGTGGTGGGTGCCTACAACACAGCTGCCATTTCCCCACTGTGAAGGTCCTAGCCATGCAATTTACAATGGGAGAGGGTGGTGGCATGACTCCCACATGGGAGCACAGGCTTCAGATCCACCAGGGGTGGCACAATACCATCCCTCCCACTGCAGCACAGGAATGGCAAGTGAGTTCAGTGGGGCTCAGGACACGTGAGTGGGCAGAGGGCCTGGCATTAAGATCTGGCTCATGTAGCCATCTGCTTGAGACATTTGGGCTGGAGCTGTGCTCTCTGAACTGAGACCTTGGCTCATAAGCTCTGCAGGGGAGGCAAACTCTCAAAAGGACAGAAAGGTCACACTGCCTTTCTGCTAATGCAACATAGGCAGAACACCCCACAGGATAGATCTCTATGAGCACCCTGAAGCCCAGTCCAGCCCGAAAGATGGGCATGGACACTCCACTATCATCCCCTGCCAGAGGGACGCTGCACAGAAACTCCTCCCTCCAGACCTGCCTGCTTTCAGGAGAGAACAAATAAGGAAAACCCCTGTCCCCATGGCAGAACCGAGAAATCTCAAAATAAATCTATCTTCATTGCTTAGGAAAATTTACACAAGAGAAGAATGAAAATGGATCTATACACAGAGGCACCAGTAGGGATGAAGTTGAATGACCCTGTATGACTTCCCCTGATAGAAGCAGTCAGGAAGGAGAGACTATGATACACTGGGTAAAGTCTCTCACCTAACAGAGGCAAGGCAGGGCCCACTCAGAGGGTGGGCCTGCTGCTGGTAGTAGGAAAGGTGGTTAAACCTGAGCTCTCTAGTATACCCTACATCCTCGTTCTCTTTCCTTTTTCAGTGTTCCTGTGTGTGTGTGCATGTGTGTGTGTGTGTTTTGTTGTCGATGTTGTTGTTTTCCTTCTGTTTTTTCTTTGTCATTTGTTAGATTTGTTACTCCATTTTTGTCTGTGCATGTCTTGATCTTCTTTTTTGAAGTTTTGAGGTTGTTGTTTTTCCTGTTTTTTTTTTTTTTTTCTTAGTGGCTTATTTGTTCTGTTAAGTCGTTTTTGTCTATGTGTGCCTCGATGATGCTCTTTATTGTACTGTTGTTTTATTGTTTTTCTTCTCCCCCCCATTGGTGCTTGTTAGTTTTGTTTCACAATTTTTGTCTGTGAGCATTTTGGTGCTGTACTTTTCTGTATACTTTGGGTTTTCTAATTTTTTTCCCTCTTCTTTCCCAATGTCATCTCCCTCCACCTCTCCTAGTAGAGAAACAGGAGTTGTTGCAACCATGGCCCCCAGTTCCACTGGAATAGCAAATTCGAAAATGGGAAACAGAGGATTAGAGATTCCAGGGCATGGAGAAGATAGACATGAGTTGACAGTTCCCTTAACCTAGGAGTACTGGCCCAGAACAAGGATCATCTAGGCATGGGCAGAGCTGGTGATTCAGAGTAAGTACACCACAGACTAGACAACCTCAGACTCACAGTGTAGAATATAGACAAATTGGGGCTGGGAATGCAGGGGCAGAGAGAAACTGTAGGGGACAGTGCTGAATAGAGTCTGCAGCAGATCCTAGACATTGGAAACCGATGCTGCAAACTACAGGTAAGGAGATTGGGAGAGAAGTGCAAGAGACTCATCATCATCCAAACTCAAAGGAACCCCAGAGGGAGAAGCTCCTTACACTTGGAGGAGGCATATCCTAATTCCCAGACCAAGCAATGGGCAAGCTGCAGCTAAAAAAATACACAAAACATGAAAGGATATGCTGGATGTGAAGATCCCATCAACCAAAACTACTCAACAGACAATACAAAACAATCTTGATTTCTAGAGATGTCAGAATCAGAATTTAGAATTTTGATTATTAATATGCTAAGAGATATCAAAGCTAACACCCCAGCACCCTTGAGATGCTTGAGAAGAAGTTACCTCATCTGGAGTCTGTACTCTCTTCCCAGCTAGAAATGGTCAGGAAAAACCAAGTTGCAATCCTTGAGATGGGAGGCAAGCTGAATGAAATAAACACTACAGTAGAATCCACAGCATCGAGACTGGATGAGGCTGGACAGAGAATTTCAGACACAGAAGAAGGGATACAAGATATTAACTACATGCAAGCTAGATGGAGAAAATGATGAAGCAATACCAGCTAGAGTTCCAAGAGGATGCAGTCAAAATGACAAAACAAAATTTAAGAAATCAGGGAATCCCTGAAGGAAAATAAAGCAATACAAGAGAATTAGGAAATTTATTCCAGCATATTCTGACTGAAAATTTTCCAAACCTAATGAAAGAACTGGATACTTACACAACTGAATCATTCAGAACACTACTAAAGGTAGACCAAAACAAATCCTCCCCACAAAACATTATTGTATGAATGCTTACTTTGGACAGTAGAGAAAGAGTTATGAAAGTAGATATGGAGGAATGCCAAATGACTTAAAAAGGAAAAGCCATCAAAATAACTGCAGATTTCCCCATATCAATGTTGAAAGATACAAAGAACTGGCCGCATATAATCCACATTCTGAAAAAGAACAACTTCCAACCAGAAGTACATTACCCAACAAAGTTATCTTTTAAAATATATGAGGGCTAGAAGACATTCCATGATATTGCCACATTCAAAATATTCACAACCACCAAGCCAGCATTAAGGAGGATCCTGAATGAACTACCAAATACAGGGGAGACACAACAACCCCACATAGGAGAATCAAAGAAATGAATAATCAACATGAGAGGAAATCAAGAAAGAAATAAGATAAACATGAATCAAAAACCAGTAACAAATACTGACTGGACATATAACAACAGACACTTCTCAATAATTACTCTTAATGTAAATGGTCTTAACTCACCAATTAAGAGACACACACTGGTCAATTGGATGAAAAAACATCAGCCTTTGATTTTTGCCATTCAAGAGACTCACCTAACCCACAAAGACTGTAATAGGTTGAGAATTAAGGGCTAGAAAACAATATAAACAGCAGGGAAAGAAATAAAAGCAGGAGTTGCAATGCTAATTTCAGATAGTTTCACCTTCAGTCCAAAACTAACTAGATGAGATAAAGAAGGATACTACATATTACTGAAAGGAACAATCAACCAGGAACAAATAACGTTATTTAATGTATATTCTCCAAATACATGGGCACCTAGCTTCATAAAACTAACTTTATGGGAAATGAATGACTGCATTGATCTAGACATAATAATCATGGGAGACTTCAATACCACACATTTACCAAGGGACAGGTCATCAAGACCAAAAAATCAGCAGAGAAATGACAAGCTTAATTTGCACCTTAGACCAACTGGAACTCACAAATATAAACAGAATATTCCATCCATCTGATGAGGGATACACATTCTTCTTAGCAGTACATGGACCTCTCTCTAAGAAAGGTCATATTTTAGTATGCAAAAATAACCTCAACAAATTAAAAAAAGTGGAAATCATCCCCTGTACCTTATAAGACCACAGCATAATAAAATTCGTACTGAAGAGGAAGAAAAACACCAGAAATTTTACAAATACATAGAAACTAAATAATACACTGCTGAATGATAAATGGGTTATTGAAGGAATCAAACTGGAAATTTAAAAATTCCTGCAATCAAATGAGGATGAAACACAGCCTACCAACACATGGGATACAGCAAAGTCAGTTCTAAGATGGAAGTTCACAGAATTGAGTGACTTCATCAATAAGGGAGGGATGAGCAAAGTAAATGACCAAATGACACATTTCAAGGCACTACAAAGCCAACAACAAATCAATCCCAAAAGGAGTACTCAGACAGGAATTATCAAGATCAAGGCAGAGAGATCTCAATTAGTATCTAAAATGATAATTCAAAGAATTAAGGAGACTAAGAGCTAGCTGTTTGAAAAGATTAAGAAAATAGATGTTCCCCTGGCCAATCTCATCAAAAAGAAAAAAGAAAAGACCAAATTATGAATTAGAGATGAAAAAGGAATCATAACCACCTACAGCCAACATATTAAATGGAGAGAAATTGAAACCATTTCCTCTAAGATCAGGAGCAACATAAGGATGTTTCCTCTCCCCTATCTTATTTAATATTGTGATTGAAGTCCTATCCAAGGCAGTGAGACTAGAGAAAGAAATCAAAGGGATACAGATAGACAAAGAGGTCAAATTGTCCTTTTTGCAGATGACATGATACTCTACCTAAAGGATCCCAAAATTTCCTCTAGCAAATGTTTATACCAAATTAACTCCTTTCAAAAAGTGACAGGAAACAAAATTAACAGACAAAAATCAGTAGCCTTCCTTTACCCCAACTGTGAGCAGAAAGAGAAAGAAATTAGAGTTATAATCCCATTCACAATAGCCCACCAAAAACTTAAATATCTAGAAATCACTCTAATGAAAGACCCTGTAGATCTCTAGAAGGAAAACTTCAAAACATTAAAGAAAGAAGTCATAGAGGATAGTAAAAGGTGGAAGGACCTCCCCAGCTCATGGATTGGGAGAATCAATATTGTAAAAATGGCAATCCTATCAAAAGCAATCTATAGATTTAATGGAAGCCCCATTAAAATTCTTATGACAGTCTTTACAGAAATAGGGAAAAAAATCAAAAAATTTCATGTGGAAACACAAAAGACCACTTATAGCCAAAACACTCTTATGCTGAGAAACTAGTGCAGGTGGGATCATAATCCCTGACTTCAAACTATACTACAGGGCTGTAGTAACATAAAGAGCTTGGCACTGGCACAAAAATAGGCCTATAGACCTGTGCAACTAAATAGAGGACCCAGAAATACACCAATGCATCTATGTTCTTGTTGTTAGGAGTCATTGAGTCGAATCCTACTCATAGTGACCCTATCACAGCAGATAGAAATACTTCTCGATTTTGTGCCAGACACACCGTCTTATTTATGTTTAATCCCATTGTTGCAGACACTGTGTCAATCCATTTGGTAGAGGGTTTTCCTTTTGTTATTGATCTGATACTCTCCCAAACATGACGTCTTTCTCCAGGGATTGGTCTTTCCTGACTACATGTTCAAAATTTGTAAGATGCAGTCTAACCATCCTTGCTTCCAAGGAGCACTCTGGTTGCACTTCTTCTAGGACAGATCTGTTGGTTCTTTTGGCAGTCCATGGTATATTCAACAGTATATGGTATATTCAACAGCATATGGTATATGGTATATGGTACACTTAACACTGTATGGTATATTCAATGCATCTATAGCCACCTGATTTTCGACAAAAGAGCAATGCAGGCAAATTGGAGACAGGATAGCCTTTTCAACAAGTGGTGCTGGGAAATTTTGATTTCTGCTTGCAGAAAAATGAAAACAGGCCCACTTGTCTCTATATGGATGAGAATTTACTTGAAATGGATAAAAGACCTCAACATAAAACGAGAAATTTTAAAATTACTAGAGGAAAAGATAGGCATTATGCTCCAAAATATAGGCATAAGAAAGCATTTCCTTAATAAGACACCAGTTGCTCATGAAATAGCAACAAGAATAGACAAATGGGATTACATGAAATTAAAGAGTTTTTGTATAGCAAAGGAAACAATCAACAGAGTCAAGAAAGTCCCCACTGAATGAGAGAAATCTTCATATCCTATACATCAGAGAGAGAGAACTAATTTCCAGAATTTACAAAGAACTCAAGATAGCAACTCTTAAGACAACAAATAATGCAATACACAAGTAGGCTATGGAATTGAATAGATAGTTCTCAAATGAATAAGTTCATAAGGCCATGAAACACATGAAAAAATTCTCAGTATCCCTACTCATTAGGGAAATGCAAGTCAAAACAACTCTGAGATTCCACCTAACTCCAGTAAGAGTGGCCAAGATCAATAAAACAAATAACAACAAATGCTTGTGAGGTTGTGGAGAAAAGGGAACCCTCTTACACTGTTGGTGGGGCTGTAAATTGGTTCAACTACTTTGGAAATCAATATGGATGTAGCTCATAAAACTAAAAGTAGATCTGCCATATGACCTAGTTATACCACTACTGGGAATATACCCAAAGGGAGATAAGTCATCATACCCCAGAGACAACTGCATCTCAATATTCAATGTAGCATTTTTCATAATAGCAAGGATATGGAATCAACCAAAGTGCCCATCAACAGAAGAATGAATAAAAAAATTATGGTACATATACACAATAGAATACTACTGAGAAATTTAAAAAGTGAAACAATGTCATTTGCAGCAAAATGGATGGAATTGGAGAACATCATCTTAAGTGAACCAACACAAGCTCAAAAAGAGAATTACTATATGTTCTCACTCATATGTGGGTACTTAATCAATCTCAAAGGAAGGAAAAAATCCCATTCATAAATTGAAATATAATTTAAAAAACTCTTAAACTTAGTGTAGAAGGGACAATTGAAGGATTGGAAAGAAGGAGGGATGGATCTAGCAAAGGGAAGATAATTGGAGAAGACAGGAGGGATAAGAGGGTCAACCTCAATGTAAACAGCACAACTTTATGAGTATGGTGAAAAAAAGGGTGGGCTATGGAAAAAAATCCCTACAAGAATAGCTAAAATAAAAAAATAAAATACCAATAATACCAAAGGCTGGCAATAATGTAAACAGACTAGGTCACTTATCAAATACTGCTGAGAATGTAAAAAGGTAGATCACTATAGAAAAAAGCTTGGACTCAAATCAAAATCTAGATGCAAAGATGTTTTTTGCCTTTTATTTATTTTTTGAAATACAGTAGGCACAAAAAGATGGGATGCATTTCCTCACCCATCATAGGGGTCACAGCTGACACTCCCAATATAAGATAAGTTAAAAAGAAGTATACAAAATTTATTCAATAAAAATTTTATGCAGCACAGAGCACTCATAAGTGAAACCCTGGGAGAGTCACAGACAATTGCCTATTTTAATACTCAGATTCAATGAAGAATGGGTCTCCTTGTAGAAATAGCATAAGATAAATTGTATTATCCAATGATAATAGAATAGAAGAAATACTGAAAAGCCTGCCTGTTTAGATTCTTCTTGGCCTGTCTTTATAGAAATACTTCCTCCTTTGTATATAGGGCAGAATCTCTCTTAAATGAGGATCTTATTACCAGAACACTTACAATAGCAAAATCTGTTTCATGTTATTCTTTTGTGTATTCATTTCTCCCCTAAAAGATCCTGTGTCTTTCGCTTTGTTTCTCTCCATACTTCCTTCTTGATTATTTTTTTAAATCTTAGAAGATAATGTGTTATAAATTTTCATCATTGGTAGAATGTAATTATATTAGGTGATGGCATTGGTTATTCTTTGCTCTCTCCACAACTCTCTTATGCAAATATTACCATCTGAAACATTTGTTGAGTAAACAGCCTATTTTTGTGTCATCTGAGTCTAGTCTCTTAATTTCAGCTGACTGTACTCAAGGGTAAGTCTTCTGTAGTCCAGCCAACAAGTGATGAAGTACCTTGTTGTTCCCATATAAATGGATAAATCTTCTGTCCGGATTAAAGCTAGCAGTACAGAAAGATTTTGAAATTCTTCAGTGGTGATGAGAGAAGCAGATGTGCATAAATAATTTTCATAAAAATAAGAGCTAGAATTTATCAAGTACTAACTCTACCATTAGAAGAATTTGTTGTTGTTGTTGTTAGGTGCCGTCGAGTCGGTATCCGACTCACAGCGACCCTCTGTACAACAGAGGAAACACTATTGTCAGTGCTTCTCTGCTGTTCCTAGGGTTTTCAATGGCAGATTGATTTTTGGGAGGGGGTTGCCAGGTCCTTCTCCCAAGCCTACAGCTTCTGGTGTTCCCAGGCGGTCTCCCATCCAGGTACTAACCAGGCCCGACCCTGCTTAGCTTCCTAGATCTGACGGGATCGGATGCCACAGGGCTACAGCTGCAGGCTAGAAGAATTTAGCAACATATTATTTAATCCTAACAATATCCCTGCAATGTACTTGTTATTATTGTGAAAATGAAAGAAAATGTCTTGAGACTTTGGTAGTTTACCAAAAATCACACCATTAATGAATGGTAGAGCCTAGAATTATCTCTAAGCAATTTTTTTCTTGAACTTTTATTTGTAACCACAGTCCCACTTGAAAGTTCTAAGAAGTCTTGCATCTGTCTGCAATTTTTATATATAAGTAAAATTCTGTAAATATTTTTGTTCTGCCAGTCCATCTCAATAAAAATTTTCTACACCTAAACCAGCTACAGTGTGTCTTTTCCTTGCAACTAGATGAGCCTCTCAAACACACATCATGTATTCGTGTGGATATGTAATGAAGTGAACTAGAGGGAAATTTTCCTAGCTTTATAGTTCAAGGGCTCAAGTCATAAAGTTCTGAACCTATTGACTATTCCTTTCCTTTTACCTCCTAAGTCTATAAGGATTATGACAGCAAATATGGTTTTTCATAAGCACATAAAATAAATAATGAACTTAACTTTCTAATATTGTCAATGCTAGAATTACTTGAAACTAAAAGAAATCAAATAGCAAAACAACATATGCACCAAAAGTTAAAATATACACAAATAATCAGGTATTTAAGTCATGTGATTAAAAGTGTCAACTGAGTTTATCCAAATGAAAAATAATATGCACATATTATAATGTGCATCTATAGGAGGCTTTTTTGTACACAGTCTTTTATATTTTAATTTCATTATGCTGGGAAATTCTGGAAACTACAGTTAACATTTAATTACTCTTTTTGGATTATGCATAAATAATGTGTAGAAATAATACCAAGTGAAAATGATTGCTAACAAATAGAATAGAGCATCTAGGTATTATGATAATGGGCATTACATCATGTTGGATTGTTGGGGGTTCCTAAAAAGGACCCCCTGACCAGCATCTCCCTGACCAGCCTGGGGGACTAAACTCTGGGTGACCCCTGGCCTACATTCTAATCACTCACACCTCCCCCTCCCATCGAGTGATCAAATTGGCCCCTGATCAGCTAGAGCCTGTCCTAACCACCTCTACCTTGATTGGTGAGCCCAAGCCTTCTGATTGGCTCCTAAAGGAACATCTGTGATTAGACCACTCCACACCCTACCTACCAATCCAATGTGTACCCCAAAATCACTCTTTTTGCATAATTGCCCCACCTGGGAGTTATGACAGGTTAACTGTCATACCTGCCAGGGAATGCACCCTAATTGGGTGTTCCCAGGAGCCTATATAAACAGGCCCCTGGACACCTCCTGCAGACCTACAGACCTACTGTCCTCCACCTGCTATCCAGAGCCCATGATCTTGATCCAGCACTCCCTAGTCCTGTGGCAGACTACAATCAAGCTGGCGTGTCAAGCCCAGGTGACCCTGAAGCACCAAAGGCAACTAGCATGGCACAAAGCATCCTTCAATTCCTCCCAGCCTTGGGAAGGAGGAGGATAGAGAACACGAGCTGCAAGAGGCAAGACCAGCAGACTTCCAGAATCTTCTAGGAAACATCAGTGCTGCAGCATTAATAGTTGTAACATCATTAAGGCAGCAGCATCCTGTGCTGCTGGCCTTGAGCTGCCACTTATAAAGGGCTATTTGCTGGTTGCTCCTCTCTGTGGGAGCAACCCAATAAAATTCTCATTTCCTTTTTGTATAGAAGTTCTCCCAACGTCCTCCTTTGGTGCCTCCAGCTAAGCTCCCATCCTGATCCTGAGGGTTCCCGACACCCATCTGGTGTCAGGGGAAGGCTCTGAACCAAGCCGGGCCTGGGCCAACCCCCACATTGGACTGTTTAAAAAAAGAGCAGATTTGGGATAAAGTGGATCTTTGTTTTTACCTTTTCAAAAATTTTGTACAAAAGTCTTTTCTTAAGATAAAACATATAAACTACTTATGCAAAGCAAAATGTAGAAATAAGGCAATTATTTTTGAACTGAAACAAATGAAACAACTACTTTTGTTTAAATAATATGCTCACTGCGTACATATGTAACTGTTTTTACTTTGAGATTGGCTGAGAAGGGTACGTGGGGATTATGAAAAGAGTTGGTTCAATTACATTCGTAATTGCCTTATTCAATCATTGCTAAAGAAGATTTTTATTCATTGGTTATTTGAAAAGGAAACTGAAAATTTGGACCTATTTTATTTTCCATTTCATATGACTTGCTTTCAACTTAAATCCATATTTAAGTACAAAACAAAAGGAACACATGCAATATCTTAAGTCCATAAGTAGGTTTGACCACTTTCACTTCAAGTGTATAAAAATGTTTTACATGAAGCCCAGTGGTATTGTTCATACCTGTAATCCCAACTACTTGGGAGGCTAAGGCAGGAGGACCATGAGTTCAAGGTCAGAGGCAATGCACTCAACTTAGTGAGATTCTTTCTCTTAATAAAAATATCCATCAAAGACAAGTGCCAGGAGCCAAGACCATAAGTAACTTTTTACAAGATACCCTGATGAAAAGGTGCAGGGTGTGGTGAAAATAGCAGATGTTGAGCCACAGGGCATTGTGACCTTTGAATTGAAGTTACCATCTGAAAGCGGTTGTCAGGGTTACAGGAAGCACTGAAGAAGCCCCTGGCCTCTGTGACATTTTTGCCCATCCCCTCCCCCTCCATGTGTATTTAAGCTACAACAAAAAATTAAAGACTTTGGAGCTTGATCAGACAGCCCGTCTTGCTCTCATCCTTCGTGTCTCTTATCTGTCTCTCATTCATTCACCCCCTACTCTAGGTCCCTGTTGAACAGCCCCGCAGGCTGGGGCAGACAAGGGTGTAGCTCAGAAGTGGAGAACTTCCTCGAGTGCCATAGGCTCTGAGTTCAATCCCCACTATAGCAATATGTACACACACACACACACACACACACACACACACACACATATGTGTGTATATATATGTGTGTGTATATATATATATGAGTGTGTATATATATATATATATATATATATTCTGGAAATTATATATATATGTGTGTATATATATGCATGTGTGTATATATATTCTGGAAATTATATATTTTTTTTCTGGAAACTACAGTTAGCATGTATATATATGTAGTATGTGTGTGTATTTTTACATGGTACTTTGCAACATTTTAATAAATAGTGAACATGTTCATATGTAATGATATATATAGCCACACTCATTTAACCAAGTAAAAGTTGGTTTTATTGTTCCTTACAAGTAAGTTGGGCTGGGATTTAGCTCAGTTGGTAGAGCGCTGTTCTGCGGTCTCTGAGGTGCCGAGTTAGATTCCCAGCACCACAAAAATGTGAGAAGGACCTGGCAACACACCCCCAAGGCAATCCCAAAACAATCTGCCATTGAAAACCCTATAAGGGTCGATATGAGTTGGACCTGACTCAAGGACACCTAACAACAACAACAACAACAGGTAAGTTCCTTCTCAGATGAAAATTTATTCCCTTTAGATATGTTAATTTTCACTTTTTTGTTTTTGGAGTACTTAGAGGTTGAACCCAGGGCCTCTCACATAGTTTATAAGTACTCTAACACTGGTCTGCACCCTCAGTGCATTTTTTTATTTTTTCATTATTATTGATTGATTTATTGCAGTACTGGAGAGTTGAACCCAGGACCTAATGCATGCTTTGCAAGCAAGTGCTCTAACACTAGGCTGTACCTTCAGCACATTTTTAACCTTTTTTCTTGAGTAAAGGTCTTACCAAGTTACTTAGGCTGCTTCTGGTCTGGAACTACTGGCCCTGCCTCTGGAGTCACTGGGATCATAGGTGTGTTTGACTGTACCTAGCTTGCACATTTTCTTTAAATAAATTATTTCAGTAAAATACAAAACCTGTATGATTACCTAATGCATGCCATTTAACTTTGTGGGCTTGTAGTACCCTAATACAATACATCAATATTTTTCTGTAATATCACTCCATAATGCAATAACTACAATAACTTTTACTTTACTTTTTTTCCAAATAATCAGACTACTCTTTCTTCTACTCCAGTATTTTTATAATAAGTTCTTATGTGTAATTCTAGAGCAATATAACATTTCTATACCTAATGTTACAAAATGTTAGTGTGATCCACAGTTTTTTAAAAAATATATGCATTTTTAAAATGTTGGGATACCAGCACAACTTTCTAGCTAGACCAAACTACAGAACAAAGAACTGAAGCCTTTAAATTTTCCTTTTGATAAATGAAAATTTATCAAATTGATGGCATCAAAGCTCAGTCACTGACAGAATATTTTCATCGTTGTTTAAAGTGGTGTCACACCTCATGTGATCCTTGTTTTTCTTAGTACGAATTAAATTACCACAACATGAACTGAAATTTCTTTTCTATTGAGTTCATACCCACATTCTCAAAGTCATGTACACTCTTTCCTAGGTACATGAGAGTTTTTGTCCCTAACTAATTACCTATTAAGCAGCATAACTCTCTATAATTATTGTTCACTAAAATAATTTATTTTCAGTCAGATATGGTGGCCCACACCTATAATCCTCAAACACTTGAGAAGCTAAAGCAGAAGGATTATGAATACAAGCCCAGCTTGGGCTACACAGAAACACCATTTCTCAGTGAGCCAAAAACATAAAAAATAAAATTATTTTCTTTCAAAATTAATGACTATATCTGTATACATGTATTTTTATGAGAGTGTTAGAAGTGAAATAAAGTATTAAAGAATCTGAGAAGAACTGAGAAAAGTGCCTTCTGAGAGATTGATCTCCTTTCCTGAAAGAAAATTCAATGGAGACCAGATATTCCATCTTTCAGGCACTTTTGTCTATTATAC
>VMDO01038437.1:0-13485 GCA_007922755.1 Pedetes capensis
AATTTGAAATCTACAGACAACCTACATTATTAAATATATTTAATTCATGACCTATAAAGTAACTATAATTATAATATTTGACTATTTGAGCTACGATAAATGATATAATTATATAAGCAATTATGAAGATTTAAAGTTTTATACACTTTACACATAGAAATACAATGACCAATCATTAAAATGTGACTGAATATAATGTAGTAGTAAAATGTATGATACAAAGCTTTTAACTTTGTAATCTTGCTCCTAAAAATCAAGATGTTTTCCATTAAAGTTGCAGAATTTTACAGATTTTTTTTTTTTTCAGTTAAAACCAGGGTCCTGCATGTGCTAGGCAAGTGCTCTACCACTGACCTGTACACTCAATCCTTGCTTTTTGTTTTTATTTTGAGACAAGTTCTCATTAAGTTGTGCAGGCTACCTCTGGCCTCAAATTTACAATCCTCCTGCCTGGGTTGCCCAAATCACTGGGATTACAGGCATGCACCACTGCATCCAGGTTAAAATGTTCTGTACAGACACTTTTCAAGAATCTGTAAGAGGTTTAGGGGGAGTTTAAAAGCGTTATTAGGACTTAAATTTGTTTTGCCATCAATTTACATATGCATTAAACGATGTGTACCTACCTACATATGCTATATAGCATATGATACATTGAAGAGGGTATGTTTATATTTATGTAAAATGTAAATTATGAGGCTTAATAAAATGTATGAAAAACTTCCTAACAATATTATGTTATATAACATATATATTTTTTAACATACCTTGTTTTTTGTTTTTGCAGTGTGGAGGATCAAACTCAGACCCTCACGCATGTTAAACACCTGCTCTACCACTGTGCTACATCCCTAGCCTGAGCATGTTTGCTTTTGAGTTTTATAAAAATAGTCTCAAATTATATATAATCTTTTGCATCTGGCTTTTTTCACTCAATATACTTCAGGGATCTGGCTCCCAGATAATCTTAACTTTAGTGAAGGGCAAGGCAATACTGAAGAGCAGTAACAGGAGTTTTAATGTTATGAGGAAAAAATTTTTTTACAGAACAACAATTTGAACAAATGTATGAAAGTGTATTATACACTACATATATGTATATGTATATGTGGAGAAGGGCAATATTTTTCAGCTTCAGATTTGGTGGGCACCATGTTGAGTACAAGAAGTCTCAGACTTTTTTTTTTTTGCAGTACTACACAATTGAACCCAGAGGCTCACATATACTTGGCAAGTGTTATACCACTTAGCTGCATCCTCACCCTTTTCTATTTTATTTTTAGACAGGTTCTCACTATGTTTTGCAGGCTGCCTCTTGCCTCGAACTTGCAATCCTCCTGCCTCAGCCTCCCAAGACTCTAGAGTTACAGGAGTATGCCACTGTGCCTGACTTTGACTTTCATTTTACCCATTAAAATAAAGAAATTAATACTTAAACATTTTATAGTTTTTTTTTAATATTTGACATGAACTTTGTGAGTTTGGCTTGACAGCAAACACATAATTTACCTAATAGTTTATGTCTTTCTATTTGTTCTTCTAACTCCTGAGTATCTGGAATTTCTGAAATCAATGGAGCAGGAGGGAGAAACCAATCCAATGATTTTTCATTGTCTGGAAATCTATGCAAAACATTAAAATGTGAATAAATGTTAATAAAAATGTAAGAAGCTACATATTCGTTACTCAATTATAGACTCTTAAATAAACATTCCATAAACTTTCTGTTGCCACTTTTGCTTTATCCCTATAGAGCAGTGCTTTCTATCTTTGTTCTCTGTGTGTCAAAGGATTAATGATACTGCTATTTGGGATATGCTACCTAAATAATGGCTATATAACTGCCTTGTTTTCCCCAATTCAAGGCTAGTAAGGGGAATCTTAAATCTGCACCAAGTATTAAGGATTTTATGTTTTTTCTCTTCATTGAGGATGTTTAAGCTCTCTGAAGGGAGAGACTGAGTTTTTTTGTTTTTGTTTTTGTTTTTTTCTTTTTGAGTCAGGGTCTCACTGTTTAGCTCAGCCTAGAAAACTGCTGTGTACCCTTGAACTCACATTGATGCTCCTGCCTTAGCCTTTCGAGTGCTGGGATAATGTGGGTGCAACACCAGGTCCAGCTGAAACTGATTCTTTTAATTCTCTCCCTCTCATATCACCAAGGACATAGCTATTATGGCGATATTTTCCAAATCAAAAATCTATAACACATTATCTGACCATAGCTGACAGATCACTTAAAAATATGCTACAGCATGTGAAATTTAGGACTATGACAGAGGGTCCCCAAGATCACATCCTAGGATGACTCATGGGACTCAGCATATAGTCATATTCCTAGCTATGTACCTGAGGAAACCAGGTACAAGTTTCCAAGGGTCCTCTCCCACTGGAGTCACACAGGATACATTTAATTCTCTAAGTAATGAGCTTTGACAATATATGTTAAATGTTACCAAAAAGGGAAGCTCACTAGGGACTCAATGACCAGGCTTTTTAATTGGGGACTAATCACATAAGCATCCTGTCTGACATAAATTCTAGAATCCCAGAAGTAAGGCAGGTTTTCAGCACATTACTCGTACAGTTTACACACAATGAGCCACTATTATCAGTTAATGGTGGGAAACTTCCTGAAATTTAAGTTCTCAAACTCTAGCCAAAGGCTAACCTTGTGAGCAGGCCTTTTTAAGGACAGCAGTTTAGGTCTACTATGTTAACTTCTTTCCGCATAGGGACTATTACAGAAAATCTAAGAAAGAGGATAATGAGATACAGAAAACACACAACTGGCTCTACTATTTGTCCTCATAAAATTAAATCTCTCTTATGAGTTCCTTCTATTTTTTTTTCCTAGAGAGATTATTCTCCCAATCACCAAAATCCAAACCAGAGCATGATCTTTTTTTTTATTTACTATGTACAGATACAGGGGCTAGGGTTTAGCTCAGTTGGTAGAATGCTGCTTCGCACAGGTTCAATCCCCAGCACCAAAAAAAAACAAAAAACAAAAAACAACAACAACCAAAAAAAAAAAAACAGGAGGAGGACATGGCAACCCACTCCCAAAACAATCCACAAACAATTAGCCATTGAAAACCCTCTGAGGGTCACCATGAGCTAGAAACAACTCAATATCACCTAACAACAACATCAACAACATATACGGACATATCAGATCTTACCATATCTTCCTTATAATACTTCTTGAATTCGTCATTTTATTTGAATTTCCAGTGTCACTGATGTAATCAAGGTTCTAATCAATTCACATCTGGTTGAGAAGAAGTATCTTAACAGCCCTTACTGCTTCCAAGCTTTCGCTTTAATATATTGTACACAGTCCTGTTACTCAATTCAAAATTCTTCAGTGGCTTCTAAATAATTCCAAACTTCCCAAAGGGCTCAGACCACCTTGTTGTTGTTTGTTCTTGTTAGATGCCATCAAGCCAGGTCCAACTCATAGCAACCCTCATCAGGTTTTCAATGGCTGATTGTTTCCGGATTGTATTCAGGAGTGTATTGCCACATCCTTCTCCTGTTTTTGTGGTGCTAGAGATCGAACCCAGGTGCTCAGAGACTGCAGGGCAGCACTCTACCAACTAAGCTAAACTCCAACCCCTAGACCATCTTAGGAGTTTTAATTCTCCCACATATACCTTTTAGCCTGCTCCCATAGCCCTGTGGTATCTGATCCCGTCAGATCTCAGAAGCTAAGTAGGATCAGGCCTGGTTTGTACTTGGATGGGAGACCACCTGGGAACACCAGGTGCTGTAGGCTTGGGCAACAGACCCGGCAACCCACTCCCAAAAATCAATCTGCCATTGAAAACCCTATGAACAGCAGAGAAGCACTGACAATAGTGTTTCCCCTGTTGTAAGTAGGGTCACTATGAGTTGGATACCGACTCAGTGGCACCTAACAACAACAACAACAACACATATACCTTTTAGTGCAGCTCCAACTGAACTGCTAATAGTGTTATCTACTATAGTTTAGATAAGTGTCCCACAAAGGTCCATGTGTCAAAGGCTTAGTTACCAGTCTGTAGTGCTACTAGGAGATGGTAGAACCTTTCAAAGGTGGGGCCTAATGGGAGTAAGTTAGGTCATTGGGGGCATGCCATTAAAGGGGATATTAGGACCCCATCCCCTTCCTGTCTCTCTCTTTGCCTCCTGGCTTACATGAAGTGAGGATTTCCAATACCACATAGTTTTACCATGACATACTGCCTCATCATAGGCCTAAAAGCAACAAACCAACAGACAAGGGCCTGAACTCTCTAAAAACTTGCCTTATTTCCATATCCATCTATAGAAATTCTATTATTTTATTCATTTATTAATCCATTCAGCAATTATTTACTAAGTACCACATACCAGGTGCTATTCTAGGCTCTAGACTTTATATTCACTCAAAACTTAACTCAAATCCTACCTTTTCTAAGAAATATCTATATGTTCTCAAAGACCTTCCCCCTTCTTCTTCCTATAGATTGAATCTGTAATATTTCTATGATTCTCATTGTGTTGTATGTGTATGTATATAATAATATGTATAAATAGACAAATAGATCTGATATCCCTTCTAGATTATAAACATCTAATGGTTTTGTTTTTATTTCCATTTGTATCAGTAGTATTTAGTACTGTGCTTTGTATAATTAAATATACTGTTCAAGAAATATTTGCTGATTTAATTCCTTGGTTTTAGATTCTTGGTTTTAGATTTATAATTTAGAATTATATTCAAGATCCTTATTCAGGTATTTAACACTTACCACAATCTACCCTCAATTAACTTTTTAAACTTTATGTCTCATTGTTTCTCCTTTATTGATCATCTATTACAAGAAATTTCTCTATACAATATTCCCTAGAAGTACTGTGAATTGTCATATTTCCATTCTCCTTTCTCTAATACTCTGTCTTCAAGTGCCTATTCTCTGCCAAAAGAAGTACCAAATCCTTCAAAGCATCCTGAAGCCTCTCTCCACTACCATAAAGCCTGACCTGACTATTTGTCTCAAGATAACCTTTCTTCTAAATCTGAAACTTCACTGGATGAACATATGCTTATCATTTGCTTTGAGCATGTTTTTGATTTTGTATTGTTAGAAGGATGGCCATATGTTCCAAAATTTGCCTGGGCAAATCTTAATTAACTCCTGTTGCCTCAGTTAGATATACTCTCACTTTCAAAACTATCCCAATCTGGCTGGCCATGAAGGCACATACCTGTAATTCTAGCACTCAGGAGGCTGAGGCAGGAAGATCATGAGTTTGAGGCCAGTCAGGGCTACAAAGTGAGACTTTGTCTCAAAAAAAAAAAAAAAAAAAAAAAAATTCCAGTCTGGATAATGAAATATATAGTCACATCTTTTATTAATGGCCTTTCTATATATGTATTTAATCTCAACTATATTTGGAATTTTTAAGTAAAAGTTTGTTTCGTTCTTCTCATACTTTTTAGCATTCAATCAATATTTGGATTTATATATGAATGAATGAAAAAATGAATAAATATGTTTCATTAACACTGGATAATAAAATAGAATAAACAGAAAAACTTACAAATGAGAGTAATCCATATGTGAACATCCATAAAAGCTGGTATTTAGCAGACTACCTACTACCTACTCTTCACTGTTATTGTGCTTTGTCTCACATCTTTATTTCCACTTCTAATTCCTGCCTGCACTGAATTTGCCCATCACATCTGGTCTTTGGCACACTGCCCATTCTGTTTCCCAAGGGTGCCATCACTTCTTGTCCTGAGCTACTCTTTGACCATTACTTTCAGTCTTTACAACGGTCCCAAATAATTTGACAAACCAGAAATGCAAATAAATGGAAGCCAAATAGTTAAGAATGTATTTTTGAAACTGTAACATTTAAGAGGTTAAATTTCAGTTACTTCCTTATACCACAATTCCATGTTTTCATCAACAGAGTCAAGGAAGTCCCCACTGAATGGGAAAAAATCTTCGCATCCTCTACATCAGATGGAGGACTAATTTCCAGAATTTGTAAAGAACTCGAGAAAGCAATTCCCAAGAAAACAAATAACCCAATACACAAGTGGGCAGATAATCTGAACAGACAGTTCTCAAATGAAGCAGCCCATAAGGCCATGAAACACATGAAAAAAATGCTCAATATCCCTAACCATTGTTGTTGTTGTTAGGTGCTGTTGACTCGAGTCTGACTCATAGCAACCCTTATAGGGTTTTCAATGGCTGATTGTTTCAGGATTGCCTTGGGAGTGGGTTGCCATGTCCTTCTCCTGTTTTTGTGGTGCTGGGAATCGAATTCGGGACCTCAGAGACTGCAGAGCAGCGCTCTACCAACTGAGCTAAATCCCAGCCCCTATCCCTAGCCATTAGGGAAATGCAAATCAAAATAACTCTGAGATTCCACCTTACTTCAGTGAGAATGGTCAAGATCTATAAAACAAGAAACAACAAATGCTGGCGAGGCTGTGGAGAAAAGGGAAACCTCTTACACAGCTGGTGGAGTTGTAAATTGGTTCAAGCACTTTGGAAATCAATATGGAGGTACCTCAGAAAACTAAAAATAGATGTACCATATGACCCAGTTATACCACTACTGGGAATATACCCAAAGGGAGATGTGTCATCATACCACAGAGACACTTGCATCTCCATGTTCTAGGCAACACTTTTCCCAATAGCAAGGATATGGAATCAACCAAAGTGCCTATCAACATAAGAATGGATAAAAAAAGTATGCTATATATACACAATGGAATACTACTCAGCAATTAAAACATGAAATAATGTCATTTGCAGCAAAATGGATAGAATTGGAGAAAATTATCTTAAATGAATGAATGCAAGCCCAAACAGAGAAATACCATATGTTCTCACTCATATTTGGGAGCTGAATCAAACTTAAAAGAAGGAAAAAATCCTATACATAAATTGGAACATAATAAAAAGCTCACATAAACTTAGCGTAGTAGGGACAATTTAAGGAGTGGAAAGGAGAGAGGGATCTAGCAAAAGGAATCAATGATGGGAGAAGAAGGGAGGGGAAGGAGGGCCAACAAGGAGCGAGGAAGGAGGGAGAGATCAATCTCAAAGTAAACAGCTCAACTTTATTAGTACAGGAAATAATAATAATACCAATAATACCAAAGGATGGCAATAATGCAAACAGACTAGATTACTCATGTAATACTGCTTAGAATGTAAAAAGATAGATCACTATAGAAAAAAGTTTGGACTTAAATCAAAATCAGGATCCACGTATATAGATAAATATTCCCACAAAAAGACATACAAGTAGAAAGGAGATCATTGGCAGAGGGTATAGGGGAGGAGGGTCATGAGAGGGTAAGGGGGAAGTTATGTGAGCAATGTACAATGAAATGCATATATGGAAATGTTACAATGAAATTACATGTCAGAATGAAACCCATTAAGTTGTACATTAAAATTTTCCAATAAAAAAAGAATTTCATGTTTTCCAAATATATAACTGAAATATAAATCTGTTGATCGTCCTTTATTTTTTGTTTACTTGCCAAAGAGAAAATTAAAACTCCCTAAAATTAAAAAAAAATTACATTATATTATTCTTTAGGGCAGACTTACTTTTCAACTTCATCTGAATTTTCAAAACACAAATTATCCACAGGAAAAAAGCAGTCATTTGATTTCAGCATTGTTGACAACTGTACTTTGTCGTAAATCTACAAGATAAAGAAAAGATAGTTTATATTTTATTTTCAAAGATGTAAAAAATATTTCTGGCTAAGTAAACTAAAGCCATTAACTTCCCTGAATGTCTTTTAAATATGACCACAGACAACCCTTCCAGCTTCATTTTCTGTGACTTCATCCAAAGCACCTCAATAATAAAATACATTACACTCTGTCGTCCACTCATTCCTGTGTTCGCACATTTGTGTCAAATCTCTTCATACTGTACCAATGCTTGGAATGTATGTTCTTCCACTCTCCACTTGGCAAATTCTTTCCCATCCTTCAAGGTATAGGTCACCATTTCAACAGGCACACATCTCTTCTTTCTCATTCCAATTACACCACCCTGCATATCACTACTACCTTTCAATTTTTTTCTAAATTCTGAAACATGATGGAATGTTTTACATGTCAAAACATGAAATCAGACACACGAGTGGTAAAGCATAAATTACATTTCTATTTCTTTTGTGATAGTTAATAAACTGCAAATTTGTCCTGAAGATTGTTGTTGTTAGGTGCCATGGAGTCGGTGTCTAACTCATAGTGCCCCTACATGCAATTGGCGAAACACTATTGTCAGTGCTTCTGTGCTGTTCATAGGGTTTTCAATGGCAGATTGATTTTTGGGAGTATGTTGCTGGGTCCTTCTCCCAAGCTTATAGTATCTGGTGTTCCCAGACGGTCTTCCATCCAAGTACTAACCAGGTCCGACCCTGCTTAACTTCTGAGATCTGAGGGAATCACACACCACAGTACTGTAGCTGCAGGTGTTCCCAAGATAGAAAATTAAAATTTAAAAACCTATATGAGCATCATCTCATGGAGAAATCCTCATTACCAAGTTAGATTATTTCTCTAATATTGAGACTTCACTGATACAGAGATAAGATATAAGGAGTGATGTGAGGAAGGAAGGTTTCCATATTTATCTCTTCAGAAAATGCTAGTGGTGAGAGGGCTAAATATACAATACTTTAGGACTGTTCTTACTGACACAGAATATTGTGAGTTATTTCATTGTTTTATTTATTAGGTTTTCTTCCCTTCTACATGTTTAATTGTCCTCTTTATTTTTCTCAATTTATTATTCAGTCATAAACAAAAAGCACTAGTAAAAAATGAAAAATATTAGTGCAGTTTTATAAATGTCTAAAACAATTTGACTGTTTGAAAAATGAAAGCCTAGAATAATGGGGTAGTAAGCCAGAGGGATTCATTCAGAAATATGATGACAGCGCTTTAACATCTTTATGTAAACAAGTTCAGAAGTTGAAAACAATTATCTGAAAAGTATAAATGAAAATGTTAGTCATTTTCTTTATATTGTCCAAAAAGTAACAAAAGATTTACTATGTAGTTTTAGCTTTTTGTGTGTATGTGTATGTGTGTGTGTGTATATATATATATATGTATACGTATACACACATATATACATATATATGCACATATATATTTGTGTGTGAATATATATACATACACATATACACACACATACACATATACACACTTTATTTATTTATTTTTTACAGTACCTGGGGCTTGGGGGTTGAACCCAGGGCCTTCCACATATTTTGCAAGTGCTCTACCACCGGGCTGCACTCCTAGCCCATTTTTAAATTTTTTATCTTCAGATAGGCTCTCACTAAATTACACAGGCTGCCTCTGGTCTAGAACCTGTGGTCCTTCTGCCTCCACCTCCTGAAGTCACTGGGATTACAGGTGTGAGCCATTGTGCCCAGTAGAGAACTATATTCTTTAATCAACAAAAATACCTTTTTATAAATTAAAACTCAGCAGACCACTTTTATGCCCTTGCTACTTCAGAAGTATAAGATCTTAAGGACAACATTTATATTATAGAATTTTTTATCTAAAAGAAACTGCAAATTTTAAAACTACCAATTAAAACAGTTTTAAAAAATGTTACATAACTATGAAAAATCTCCTTTTGAACCAATTTTGTCAAATTGGTCAAATTTGTCAAATTGTCAAAACCAATTTTGAGCCAATTTTGTCAAAAGAACTTTATATTTCTAATATAAAAGAAGATACAACTTGTTTTGGTTTAGAATAAAAACATTACATATATATTTTAGTTCTGACACACTCATATATTTAAAAACACCCTTGATTTAAAATTCTCCATCCCCTTATCCTGCATTATTTTTCTTCATAGCACTAATTATTAACTGACACTCTGTGTTTAGTTTTTTATAATTTTTCTGCTTGGAGAGTTGCTGGAACTTTTTTGCTCCCTAATGTGTTTCAATAACTTAGAACATTGCCTGGCACATAGTACATGATCCATAAAAATTCACTGTGGAATAAATGCATTAGCAATCAGCTTATAAAAGTAATTTTAAATAATAATTTTCAATTAACTGAAAAATTTACCCTCCTCCTAAACTTTTAACGTTCAGTTTGAAAATACTAGGGCTTTTTTTCATAGTTGAGGATTCAGTCATATCATTAAAGTTCTCAGAATGAATTTGGCACTTTCACTGTATAAGTAAATCTTTTTTAAAAATAGGACTTAAAAGGAAACTTGCTACATTTCAATATGATTTTGTGATGTAAGCAATGCTAAATTTTGAATTAAAACTCTAGATTTAGATTCAGATTTTCTGTTTCCATGTTAGATTATAACAAGCTTTTTGCCTCAGCATGAGGTACAAAATTATATTGCAAAACACAATAGATATCATCCCAAGTATTTTTATTTCATTTTCCAAGGGTCTGTACTAAAAAGCTGTTTTGTTGTTGTGTGCCATTGAGTGTGGTCCAACTCATAGCAATCCTATCTACATACAACAGGTAAAACACTATCCGACACTGTGCCATCCCCTGCAGTATTGTTAGTGCTTCTCTGCTATTCATAATAGGCTTTTCACCGGCTGATTGTTTTTTAGGAGTGGGTTGCCAGGTTCTCCCAAGCCTACTGCACTCTGTAGTCCCTGGCAGTCTCCCAACCAAGTACTAACCAGAGCAGATCCTGCTTAGTTTCCAAAGGGAGAGGACACCACAGAGGTACGGCTACATAATTTGTTGCCTATAGAGATGACATGCACCTTCTCTGATTCTATTGATAATTTAGGATTTTCTTATTCTCTATTACCCTTACTTACTGTATAAAGTATCAGGTCTGTTTCTTATTCCTTATAATTTTTACTCTTAAGCACATACTTATTTCAAAAGTGGAGAAACCCAAATATAAATATTGATTTGCTAGAAATGTTAGTGACGAAGCCAAGATCAACAGTATAATTAATAATGTTGTCGTTGTTAGGTGCCGTTGAGTTGTGTCCGACTCATAGCGACCCTCATAGGGTTTTCAATGGCAGATTGTTTCAGGATTGCCTTGGGAGTGGGTTGCCACGTCCTTCTCCCATTTTTGCCATGCTGGGAATCGAACTCAGGACCTCGGAGACTGCAGAGTGGCCCTCTACCAACTGAGCTAAATCCCAGCCAATAATTAAGAATAGGCCATCTCAAATGACTGCAGGGAATTTGACAAAGGAAATAAACATGGAAACATATTCCTGGACTCTTCAAGTTTAGGCCTGAGGAAGGACAATGTTTAGACTCCCAATCCCAAACGGAACCAGCCAGGCTTGAAAGTTACAGTAAAATCAGCACTATCGCCTGGCGCAGTGGCACGTGCCTGTAATCTTACTGACTCAGGAGGCTGAGGCAGGAGGATCACGAGTTCGAGGCCTTAGCGAGACCCTGTCTCAAAATAAATCCAAAGAGGCTGAAGCGCAGCTCAGTGATAAAGCACTTGCCTAGAATGCGCGATTCCCTAGGTTCCACCAACCCCCGCCCCCAGTATTGATAGAGTCGGGGAACCGCTCTGTGGGTTTCCTAGGGAATACCCTAAACCCAAGCAAGCCCGCCTCAGACCCCCAGCAACCCGTAAAAGCCTAAGGGCCGCGGGTGTGGCCCCAGGGGAGCCCGGCGTCCAGTCACCCCACCCCCATCGCCAGGGACCTCGGTTCCCGCAACGGACGCAAAGGCCCCACCAGCTCTCGCTCAGGGGCGACACAAGCTTGAACACAAATACAAGGGGCTCTACAAGCCACTGAGAGAAAACACCACGGAGTGGGAGCGGGAGCGGAAGCCGCGAAGCCGGAGCCCGCCCCCGCCGCCACTGCGCCTCAGGCCTCGCCACCTCCTGACAGGAGCGCTGCTCCAGGGCCGCGCGAGCCAACACCTCGCCGTGCCCGCCGGCTGCCCGCCCGGCAGAGGGCGCCAGAGGCCGACCACCAGCCAGGGGTTTGAGCGCGGTCCTCACCTTCCCTTGGGCGTCAGATGTGGTCCCCACCTCCCTGCCCTCCTCCAGGCTCCCAGTCAGCACCTCCCCGCCCGCCCGCAGTCCCGAGGCCGAGGGCCGATTCACCAGCCGCTCCGACGACACCAGCCTGGTTTAGCCGAGCTCCAAGCAATGGATCGGTACAGCTCCCACCTCTCTCTTCCCAACTCTCCCTATTTCTCCTAAAGTTTATGATTGGTTTTGAATAACGTATCACTCGCAAGATACCGTATCCGTTTTCATTAAATAAAGATCTTAATCTTGGATGTTAAGGGTCTACCAAGTGACACCTATGCTGTAACCTAGTCGGCTTCTCTACCGCCCCAACTACCGTCCCCAGATAACCCAACATTTCCCATAACGGACAGCTAGGCCGCGGCACCGTCCCTCCATTTTCTTGTTACCTAAACAATGCTTAACGTGTATTGTTTATTAAAATACCACTATGGCACCCATGATGTCAATGCTACCTTAAATTAATTTCAGAAATAAAATAATATTTCAAAATTAAATGTTAAAAAACACAATGACAAATATCTTCCACAAATGTGAATTTATGGAAACAACAATGTGTTCTTATGCAAACTACGAAAGTAAGTTAACCACCCTTCTTTTTTCAGTTTCAAAGTTTTTTGTTTTTGTGTTTGTGTTTGTTTTAAGGTCTGGCTAAGGTGTGCAGCCCCCACCCGTCTGTCAGTTTGCCCCACTGTGGAGGCTTGTATATTGTGGTGAGGCTGAGAGCTCTGCCACTGGTACCTCAGATATGAGCAAGGTTACCCATGGTGCACAGGTTTTCAGCTGAGCTTCCAGAATAAGAAAGACTACGGAGTAGGACCTGGCGAACCACTCCCGAAACAACTAGCCATTGAAAACCCTATGAATAGCAAAGAAACACTATCAGATATAGTGCCAGAAATTGAGCCCCCCAGGTTGGAAGGCACTCAAAAGACTACTGGGGAAGAGTTGCCTCCTCCAAGTAGAGTCTACTGAGATGATGGAAATGGAGTAAATCCCCAGGGTGCTCAAATTGCTGATGTGGCACGATTCAAAATGAGGAGAAACAACTGTAAACATCCATTAATAACTGGAACATGGAATGTACGCAGTATGAATCTAGGAAAATTAAAAATCGTTAAAAGAGAAATGGAGCACATAAACATTGACATTCTAGGCATCAGTGAGCTAAAATGGACCGGCATAGGCCATTTTGAGTCAGACAATCATATGGTCTACTATGCTGGGAATGGTAAACTAAAGAGAAATGGGGTTGCATTCATCATCAAAAAAGACATTTCAAGATCTGTCATGAAATACAATGTTGTCAGTGATAGAATAATATCCATATGCCTACAAGGAAGGCCAGTTAATATGACTATTATTCAAATTTATGCACCCACCACTAAGGCCACAAATGAAGAAAGGGAAGACTTCTATCAGCTTCTGCAA
>VMDO01038438.1:0-13485 GCA_007922755.1 Pedetes capensis
AAGGGGAAAAAAAAAAAAAAAAAGAAAAAAACCCACCAATCTCCTTTAGGCTTTTTGATGAAGAATAATAAAAACACTCTCCATCCCTTAAGATTTCACTAATCCTGGTATATCAGGCCCTTTTTTCAAAGTATCATTGGATAATCCACATTACAGTGGAGAACTTCAAATATAAGGGTGGTTGTTAATGCAATATGAACTACTGTCTTTAAAACAAAAAAATTAATTGAGCAAAAAAAGGGTAGTAGTTTATGTGTAGCTCCTCTAAAACTCTATAGGCATGTATAAGGTTTACTTTAAGTAGTTTAACTCTTTTTCAGTCCTTTAAAATAGGCAAGATTGAAGTATAACTTCTCTCTATTTTTCAAGACAATGGGACTAAATTATTTTTGCTTTTTAAGGGAGTAATGAGATCTCCATTTGGCGGTTTTCTTTGTTTCCAAATGTTATGCTTTATCATTTGATTCACACTACCTAATTCAAAAACACTTCCTTTCTTATACTTTGCTATATGGCTTAGAATTTGCATATTATTTAGTGAAGCTTTAGATTTCTGTACCTTTAGTTGTGGGCATGCTCATACACATGCTCAAGTATATCTATGCATATGTTGTTGTTGTTAGGTGCCATTGAGTCGGTATCTGACTCATAGTGACCCTCATAGGGTTTTCCATGGCTTCCTGTTTCAGGATTGCCTTGGGAGTGGGTTGCCAGGCCCTTCTCCCATTTTTGTGGTGCTGGGAATTGAACTCGGGACCTCAGAGACTGCAGCGCAGCGCTCTACCAACTGAGCTAAACCCCAGCCCCATCTATGTATATATCACATCATAAATGATAAAAAGTTCCAGAGAAATGATTCATGGAAAATGTTTCCATGTTTTTGTGTTTCGTTCCTTAGATAAACATTATTACTTTCAAAATAAAAGGATAGATATGGGTCAAAATGTCAATTTGATACTACTCTCTGAGAGACTTAGTGAAACAGGAGAACTAAAATAGCGATATATAGACATTGTACTGAAACAAGAAAAATAGCAAAAAAAGAAAAAAAAAGAAAAAAGAAAAAGAAAAACCAGAGTACATAGCTTCAATGCAGATAGAAAAAAGAAAAGAAAAAGAAAAACATCATAGAAACATGGAGTAAGATTGCCCTCAGAAACTTGGCACCAAGTCCTAGCAAGAAAAGAAAAAAAGCTACCTAACATATAAATAAGAGCCCCCATGCACTGTAGCTCAGAATGGTGACAAACAGCGAAGAATCACTGAATGGAGGCTATGGGAAGATGGTGCCACAGTGCCCAATGGGGAGTGGGCACACACACAAGTGAGGTCTGAGAGACAAAAGGACTCACTTTTATTTACACTCTTGGGAACAGCCTCAGGTACTTAAGGAACTCCTGTGTCCAGGTTTATCTGGGATGCAGAATAGTCCCTTTAAAAAAGAAAAATTAGATATGCTGCCCTTCACCCTGAGGAGTTCATTACTGATGGGTACCTTCTTGTCATGTGGACTTTCCAGGCAGCCCACCCTCAGCTCCATCACTGTGCAATAAGGCCAGACCCAGTAAATCTGGTTAATTGTCTCTAACTGTGCTGGGGAGTGATGTATGAATCCCCAGTGGAAAAGAACATATTATGCCATCAGAGAGGATCAGTGGGCTCAAGGAGATATAAGGTATGGGATCATCTTGAAGCCAGACTTATTTCAAAACAAAGAAACACGTTGATGGGCTGCTGACCCATCCAGAGGAATAGGTAACAGCCAGGCATCCCTATAAGCATAGATTTCCCAAGTGGCCCACATGCAGCATGGGAGCTGTACAGCATGGCTGAAATCACATACCCTACCAATTTGGCTACAATTAATCTGGAGAGAAAGGACTGGGTACACAGTTTACTCACAGTGTAGCTCCCAGTTGCATAGCTTCTGGGGTGCAGGTGGCTCAGCAGACAGGAGACTGTGATGGTCCATGGGACAGAGGGCCTATAGCAGGATCACCCCATGGGTGTTTGCAAGATACAGGAGGGTACAAACCTACTCTGATAACTAATCTAGAACTGTGGCCAGGAGCAAGGACTGTGACTGCTATTCAGCAAAATCTGGAGGGCAAGTGTGGCTGATAAGAACTGAGTGACAGACACCTAGACTGAACAAACTTGTGCCGGTTGGTTTGCATCTTTTTTTTTTCTTTTTTTGGTCTTTTGTATGTCTGTTTTAGTTCTGGTTTTCTGATTTCTACAGTTTTGTTTTGTGCTGTTTTGGTTTTTCTTTTGTTCTCTTTTTTGTTTTTTCTTTATCACTTTTTCTCTTCCTCTCTTTCTTTAGACATTTTACCTTCATCCTTCTCACTAGTCACAATTTTTACCCATTGTTCTTTCTAGATTACCTCAGTTAATCAATATTAATGGATCTGCACTTCCCAAATTTACTTGTCAAAACAGTGATAGGATATCTTTCATCCTTGTGTTTACTATACCTCCCCAAACGTTTATATAACCATATGTATATTATATATATTCATATTTACATAATTTTGCCTATTTTATTCTCACTCATACTTCAACACTCCCTCTTCTGCTTGTTCTTATTCCTAAACTCTCTTTAATCCTAGTCTTCTCCTACTCCCCAGAACTTCATCTTTCTGTCATTGATACCTAAACAATAGTCAGTACTCATCCCTAAAACCTATTCATTGCTACTCCTAACAACCCCTTCCCCCAGGTTACTTCTTATGTGGTATCTGGCCTCAGAGAAGATTATCCATAGTCATAAATGTGATTTTAGTTGAAACTATTTCTCTAGCAGCAGAATGCCTTTTATGCTCTGAGTGATACCAGGGGCTAAGATCTCAAAAGAAAGCATTAACACAAGGATAACCCCAAATATAGAAGGCACAAATAACCAGACTAAGGAGTTCTTAAAACTCAACCCAGAACCATACAACATATGAAAAACCAAGATGAAAAAGCTCCCCCTAATTACCATAGCCCTTCAATAACTGAAATCAAAGACATCCAAATTCTAGAAATATCAGAAAAATAATTTTAAAATCTGCTTATAAAAATGGTAAAAGACCTGAAAGATAACACAACCAAGCATATGAATGCAATTGAAATACTGAACAAAATAGTATCTATCTTAGAGGAAAATTTAGCAAAGAAATCAAGATCCTGAAAAACAACCAAACAGAAATGCTGAAACAAACAAACAAACAAAAAAAAAAATAGAAAAGAAAAAAAACTAAGAAAAAAACAGTCAATCAAGTAAAACTGGTGGTAGAAAGCTACACATGCAGACAGGATAAAGCAGAAAACAGAATTTCAGGGACAGAAGAAAAAGTCAAAAAGCTTACTTACTCAGATACCAAAAATAACCAAAAAATATGAAGCAATATGACCACAACTTTCAAGATGTCTTTAATATAATGAAACCTACAGATATAGAGGATATAAGAAGAAGCTGAAACTAAAACTAGAAGCAAGCATTGAAAATCTATTCAATGAAATAATAGCTGAAAACTTCCCAAAACTATGGAAAGAAATAGACAACCAAACCACAGATGCATCCTTAATTCCAAATAGATTAGACCAGAACATATCTTCTCCATGTCAAGTTATAGTTGGAATGCTGAAACTACAAAGCAAGAAACAATTCTAAATGTTGTAGGAGAAAAATGTCAGCTCATTTATGAAGGCAAACTCATCTGAATAACATCAAACTTCTCAATTGCAACCCTAAAAGCAAAGAAATCATGGACTGACATATTTCAATCCTGAAAATAACTGCCAGCCAAGAATACTATATGCAGCAAAATTATCCATTAAAATAGATGGAGAAATTTAAACTTCCCATTGATAAATACAAGCTTAAGCAATTCTTGACCACCAAGCCTGCATTGCAGTGGTTGCTTAAAGAAACACTTCATGCAGAAGAAGAAAGACAAACCCAAATGCAAGAGAAAAGGAATGAATAAAATCCATGAGAGGGAAGCTTTAAAAACAAACTAACATGGAGGTAAGGATATCCAACCTAATAAACCAAGAAAACCCTAACATGAACAGGGGACAAAATGAAGATCAAGCAACATCCAAATATAATTGAGAAACAGCCAAAAAATACACAAAACACCAAACTCCTCTTAATAATTGTTCTAAATGTGAATGGTCTTAACACATCTTCTAATAGACACTGGTTAGCCAAGTGGATCAAAAACCAAAAAGCTTTGATATGAGATTTAAGAGACTCATCTAATTCACAAGGACCAAAACAGACAGAAAATACAAGGCTGGAAAACAATAGACCAAGCACATGGGGAAAAAAAGCAGAGGCAGCTATATTAATTCTAAAAAATTTGACTTCAATCCTAAGTAAATCAGAAGGGACAAGGAAAGTCATTATGTATTTAAAAAGGGAACAGTAAACTAATAGACCATAATGTTAGTAAATATTTGTGCATGAAACACTGGTACACCTAACTTCATAAAACAAACATTAGTGGTAATAAAGGAACACATAACACAAGATATGCTGCGCTGCAGTCTCTGAGGTCCCGAGTTCAATTCCCAGCACCACACAAATAGGAGAAGGATGTGGCAACCCACTCCCAAGGCAATCCCGAAACAGTCAGCCATTGAAAACCCTATGAGGGTCTCTATGAGTCGGGTACCTACTTGACGGTACCTAACAACAACAACAACAAGCACAAGATACAATAATTATGAAATACCATAATACCACACTGACAATGGACATGTCATCAAAACAAAAACATCAACAATAATGGGCTTAAAACACCTATACCATATGGATCTAACAGATGTCTACAGAATATTCCTTCCAACAGGGGTAGAATACACATTCATCTCATTACCACATGGAATTTTTTTCTAAAATATACCACATTCTTGTCCACGAGACTTGCCTCATCAAATACAAACAAATTGAAGTCATACCTTCCACCTTATCACATCACAATGAAATAAGACTACAAGTGAATAACAAGGAAAACTATAAGAATGTTACAAGTATTTGGAGATCAATACACTTCTGAATGAACAATATGTTGCTGAAGAAATTACAAAGAAAATTAAAAAGTTGCTTCAATCAAATGATAATGACAGCAAAATCTACCAAAATCTATAAGATATAGCAAAGGCAGTTTTATGAGAGAAGGCCAAATTAGATAACTTAATAACACACCTTAAGGAACTAGAAAGAGAGCAATAAGCCAATCCCAAAACTAGCACTCAAAAAGAATTAATAGGGATCAAAATAGAGATTAACCAACCAGAGATAAAAAGGATAATACAAAAGGTAATGAGACTAAGAGTTGGTTTTTTGAAAAAAAAAAGAAAGAAAAAGAAAATTGGCCCTCCCTCAGCCAAATTCAACAAAAAGATAAAAGTCTTAAGTTAATAACATTAGAGAAAAAAGAGGCATCATAACATCTGATAATAATGAAGTACAGAAGCTCATCAGAGACTAATTTTAGAATTTGTAATCCCCCAAAAAATGAAAATTCAGAAAAAAATGGATAAATTCCATAATACTTTGACCTACCAATATTAAAAAGAATCTACTAACAGATAAGCAGACCTATAACTTGCAATGAAATTGAAACAGTAATAAAGAAATCTTAAAAAAATTCCAACACCCCCCAGACTCACAGCTGAATTCTAACACACTTTAAAGAAGAATTAATGCCTGTACTCCTCAAACTATTCCATAAAATAGGGAAAGAATCATTCCAAATTATTTCTAAAAAGCCAGTATTATCCAGATACCCAAACCAGATAAGGATACTACAAAAAAAAAAAAAAAAAAGAAAACTATAGACAAATTTCACTGATGAACATTGATGCAAAAATCTTTAATAAAATTCTTGCAAATTAAATACAGGAACACAGAAAAAGATCGTTACCACAATTAGATGGGCTACATTCCACAGACCCAAGGCTCTTTCAACATATGCAAATCAGTTAATGTAACTCAGCATATCACGAGGCTTGTAGAGAGAAATCACATGATCATCTCAATTGATGCTGAGAAGGCTTCATAGTTTAACATCCCTTCATGATAAAAGTCCTGAAGAAACTGGTATAGAAGAAACATATCTCAATATCATAAAGGCCATGTATGACAAATCTATAGCCAACATTATATTAAATGAGGAAAAATTGAAAATATAACCTCTAATTTCAGGAACAAGACAATGATGCCTGTCTCTCCTCACATATTCAATATAGTGATTGAAGTCCCAGCCCAAATAATCAAGGAAAAGCAAACTATTTAAAGAGCTTAAGTATCATGTGATCAGGAGAAGATTAGTTCACTTTTTCTCAATTTCCTCATCTATAGTGAAAGTACCATCCTAAGTAGTAAGTAGCATCCTAAATTTGTAATGAAGATTAAATTACATAATACCTGTAAGAGTTTTAGCACATTGTGTGTTCATTATATAATTCATTACTATTCCCAGCTATTTAAAACTATATTCTCACCACTTGTGTTTATTATACACTGTTGTGTCTCCACAAAGCTCTGAATCTATCATAAGAACATTTTGTTTCAGAATCTTACCCTATAACTTTTTATGTGTTAATGGTCTAGATATTACTGTTATTTCTTTATCAAGGTGTGAATGTTAAACATCTAGCCTCTTCCTTTTGAAAAGTACTTTTTCTCCTAGTACTTTAAACACCTTGGTCATTTTAGCTGATGTTCATTGACGGAACAAACTTCAGAAAGAATTATGTAGGAGCAATTACTTACTGATTCAATCAAGGAATAATTATAGAATTCTTAATATGTTGTAGACATTCTTTAGAGATTTTTTGATGAACCAAATATACAAAAATTATGCCCTAATTTTGTTTATATTCTAGTGAATGGATGACAATTATATTTATATAACTGAGAATTCAACTTTGTCCCACTTTGGGGTTTTGATATATTTCTTCTTTTTTTTTTTTTTTTTTTTTTTTTTTTTTTTTTTTTTTACTTTTTGAGACAGGGTCTTGCTAAGTTACGCAGACTGCCTCTGATAGCAAACTTGCGATCCTCCTGCCTTTGCCTCCAGAGTCACTGGGATTATAGGTACCACCCACCATGCCCTGCTGGCAATATATTTCTTCTTAATTATTATAATGTAAAGCTGGTGCAACTTAAGAAAATTTACATTTATTTTTATAATACACTTAGAGTCTTCACTGTTTGCCATAAATTATCTATAAGGCATTGCTATATTATGTTTTGAAATAGGACGTTCAAATTTAGTCTCATCCACATTTCCTCTCACATAACTCCTAAAACCCTTGAAAGCTCCAACATGATAAGTATAATTTTGTGTGCTAATGAGATGATTTATGGCTATGGGATCTTTCATAAACTCAGTATGGGGGCTCGTTGAGAACCAACAATGTGTTTAGAATGTCCTTACATTCAGTCCTGTATGCCAACCACCAGGGAGGGGAGAGAGTCTGAATTTTAAGTTGATCCCAAGCGGCCAATGACTTAATCATCATGCCTGTGTAATGAAGCTTTCATACTAACTCAAAGGGACATGTTGTATAGCTCCTGAGTTGCTGAAAATGTAGAAACCTTGGAAGGGTGATGTCCTTGGAGAGGGCATAGAAGCTCTGAGCCCCTTCACACATGCCTTACCCTGTATACCACTTTGTCTTGTTGCTCACTTGGATCCTTTGTAATATCCTTTATAACAAATGGGTAATAAATAAGGGAATTGTTTCCCCTCAGTTCTATGAACCATACTAACAAATGATTGAACCAAAGGAAGGGATCATGGGAATGCTGATTTATAGTCAGTCAATCAGAAGTAAAGGTCATGACCTGGGACTTAAACATTTTCTTTGTTGGAGATAGTCTTATGGTACTGAGTCCTTTCTTTGTGAGATCTTCACTAACTCCACTTAGTGGCAGAATTGAACTGAATTGTAAGAAACACAGTAGTGTCAAAGAATTTTTAATATGCAGAAAACTCCCACATATCTAGGCATAGAAATGTGTTATGTTGAAATTATATTATTCTCAGTTTGGTATCAGAAGTGACATTTGTTAGACTGGCCCTAGCCTAAGGAAACATGTCATTTAATAAGAGAAAAGATTAAATTAGGGAGCATGAGGAACCTTTGCTTCTTGGGTATCCATGTGTCCACCCATGGTATGGAGCCCTTGTTGAATGGCAGATTTTCAGGGTTTTTTTAATTGCTATAAGGAACATCAACCAATATTGTTTCAGTGTCCATCACCCTTCTGTAATAGTATACAGATTTTCTTCAAGGGATCCAGCCTACCCCCCAATTCTGATTGATTGCTTCATGTGCGGATATAGCCTGGGGCTTGAACATGACCACCTGACCATTTCCTAAGCCTCACTGATGACAGATAAGATTTTCTCATCATCCTACCAATGAAGAAGTTCAGCGGAGTTTATACCAGCATTTTTACTTGAGTGACAGGAAATTCACTTGGATTTGAAGCTAAGGAGCAGTGAAGCTAGAGCTACCACTGGTGTGGAATGTGAGAATGAAGTTACTCATAATGAACAGCAGAGTTCAGCCAAACCCAGAGATTTAGAGCTGGGCACCCTGATTTATGTTTCTCCTTTGAAGTAGACTCGCTTGGGACTTTTCCATCATGTAATGTCCTAGGCAGAAAGTTCTGTATTGATCTGCAGACATATGTGTAGCACTAATTACTCTAATCCAGAAGTGGCAGAACTAAGATGATAAGGTTTTTGAAAATGGTGAAGAAGTCTTTGTAAAATTGCAAAGAAATCTAATCAAAATCTTCCTTTGAATTGCACATGGATGAATTGTTAGAAAAATCATTTAGAGTAGAATTTGAAAAAAATTACATGTTTATATTACATGTAGTTAGGTCCTAGGCTCTTGCAATTATAAATAGTTGTTTTTCAGATTTGTAAATGTAATAAGGAGACTCCCAAAGTCATGCAAATTCTGGGATAATGCTTTGCCACTTGGAAGTGGCCTCTGTATTATAAATTTTTAAAATACTTGTCCTGGGGTAGGTACAATAATGGACTCTCAAAGGTATCCATACCCTGATCCCCATAATGAGTAGATATGTTACTGTGCATGGCAAAAGGGAATTTGTAGATTTTACTGAGTTAAGGATGTTGAGATCAGAAGATTATTCTTAGTTATCTAAAGGAGCCCAGTGAGATTCCAAGGGTCTTTATGAGGAGGCAGAAGAAGCGCAGTCAGAGAGGATGTAACAGAAGCAGAGATTGGAGTGATGTGGGTCCATGAGTCAAGGAATTGGGCAGCCTCTAGAAGCTCTCAATGACAAGGAAATGGATTATCCCTAGAATCTCTAGAAGGAATGTATCTCTGCCTACACATTGTAGACTTATAACTTTCAGAAATGTAAGAAAATAAGGTCATAGGTTTTTAAATTAAATTTATTTTAACTCATACATGAAAACAAAAATTGTACACATCACTGCAGCAACATATGATATGGAAGCACATGTATAAATTGGGTGATATTTGGGCCAGGTTTGTGATGTTTTAAGCCAGTAAATTTCTGGCTACTTGTAACAGCAGCAATAGCAGACTACACGTCCCAACCACCAAATGCTAGCATTGTTTTCCAATTGTTATAGCAATGAAATAGAAACCAAATATTTCTGATATGCCCTCTGGAAAGATATAGTGCTCTGTTTCTTCTCCTCTTTTCAATATCTAGTGCTGGCACCTCATTTCACCCTGATCATCTCTCATCTGGACCAATATCAATTTCTAACATTTCCCCATTCTTCAAATTCACATACCTCCAATCAAGCCTTCCCACTTAGGATTATTAGAGCATTTTCTATCAAATCTACATGAGATCTTGTTATCCTTTTGCCTGAGCATCGTCATGGACTCCTAAATTTCTGTTGAATAAAGTACAAGCCTATTCACTTGGATGATAATGCTCCACATGATGAACTTCCTGATTGGTTTTTCAGACATTTGCCTTATCACATTTTCATCTCTTCAATTTCTTTTGTCTGAACTGTCATTCCCAATACATGTGAGATCATTTTCTTACCTCTGTTTCTCTATCTCTTTTCCTGTTGGCTGAGATACTGTCCTCTCTCTTACTCACCCTTTTTAAAAAAAAAATGTTTTCCCTCCTCTCAAGACCCATCCTATTTTCAAGACTTTAGCTCAGTGAAACTTTGTGTAAGCCTTCTAGTTTATAGCTGACCATGTTTGCCTTTAGGAAACTTATAAAATGTACACCATCATCCTCACTTCTTTGTACTTCTGTTTTACATTTCTAGACCACACATGCCTAGATGGTAGAAATTACATTTTAGTAGCCTTTGTGTTCCCAGAAACTAATATATTATTTTAGATAGTGGGAGGCACCTAATAAAGACTTGATGAATGAATTCAATAACCCAATGCTTACCTGAACCCATATGATGACATTTGATGGATATTATAAATTGATTGAAAATTTAAGAAATGATAATTAAATTATTAGTAGGCCAGGATTTGTTTTCTGTGCAAAACCACTTACCATACCCTTGTAGAATATCATAGAGGTACTTAATTTATGTATCCTTTCTTTGAGACAGTAATCTTATTCTTTTAATTTCCCCAAGTTTCTGGATGAGTACTTTTAAAAGAGTAAATAAAATAACGTTTCAAGTCAAAATAAATTACCTACATCCATTTCTACTACTACACTGGACTTGTAATAGAAGAAAAATTTTGTTAGTCTATATAAGATGTATTGTGTTGTTCCCAAAGCTGTGATGAATTTTATTATTTCATCAAGATCTAATAAAGCATTCACAGAGTTAATTGTACAATGTTAAAAACCTGCCATCTCTATCACTTTTAATGATACTTTTTAAATGATCATGAGTAATTTGTGATTTTAAAAATTATATTTTTAGGTGTCAAGGCAATAAGAAAAGCTTTTTGTCGAGTGAGTCACTAAGTAAAAGTTTGCATTTATCATTCATGCAGTTACAGAATATTTAATGGACTGGAAACATTCTTTAGCACTTTCTTCTTAAATAACTGTGGTGGTACATTTCTAATGGTGTCTATATTCTTACATTTTGGCTTCTCACAGAGGAAATTGATGGCATGGGTTCCAAACCTGACTTTATCGCTAAATTGCTATATGATTTGGGGAAATTACCCATGTTAACCTTCCCTTTCTTTAACTCTAAAATAGGAATAATCATTTTTGTTGTTTTGAATATCAAATGAAAATGCTGGTAAAACACTCAACATGATCCTGGTGTCAAAGTAAATACCCAGCAAAGATTAACTGTAAATATTACTACTATTTCTGGATCCCTGCTGCTTTATTGTTTATAATATGATACTCTTAATTTAGTACTCATTATGTGAATACTGTCGGCTCCTTGCTACTGAATGTCGTAAAGCATAATTAAACTACAAACCTTGATGTTGGGCTGATTTGCCATGTTACAGAGGAGATATTACAAACCTACAACTAATTATAAAAAAGACTGATTAATTTCTTAAGAAAGTCAAGTGTTTGACAGGTCTGAACAAAGGAGAAATGACATTCTTTAGCTCAGCTTAGGTATCACGGTGATGGTGGCAAGAAAAGGCTCCATTGAAGCATTCAAGAATGGGTATAGTTTTGACAAAGGAAGTAAAGAGACATTATAGGCAAGGAGCAGAGGATGACTGAAAAAAGGGAGAATGAGAGTACTTAACTAGAGCAAATAGTCTTAGTTTTAATTCAGTCTTCAATTAGTTTTAGAATTTTCATTACCTTCATCTCTAAGTAAAAGTCCATATTGGTAGACATGTTCATAGAAGTTTATAATATGTTTTTTCAAATTTATTTTCTTTGAACTGTTGAGATTTTGGTTTTCATTAACAAAAATTATGGCACATATAAAATATAATGATGCCATAAAAATGAGTTATTATCATATAAATTGTTTAAAGGCTGTATACAATGCAGCAGAAAGGAAAGCGCATAAAAAATTCTGGAATGGAAAATGATATAATTGGCCTCATAAGGCTTCCTTGTGACCAACTTGGACAGAATGCCTGTCCTGTGTGATTAGTTTTGATAAAATAAAGTATTAGAATGGTAGAAAATAGTTTGACACCGTAAGTTCAGTCTTTTACTCCAATCTGTGACAAAGCCCAAGAACTAAAGATAGTAAAAGCAATATGCATAAGAAATCAGCTTAGGCTCAGAAACCTTGGATAAAAGGCACCTTTTTTTTTCCCCACAATACAGGAGAGATTTAAAAATAATCCATTTCAACTTCAGTTCCCACACTGTAGTATGCGGATCAGATGCCACCTGTCAGTATAGTGAGTTGCAATACAGGACAGGGTTACCAGACAGTAAGCATGCCTGTCTTTCTGGAGGGAGAAACTGTCTTTATCTTCCAAGGCTTTTTGCTATGCAAAAATCTTTAAAAAGGTAACCTGGGACAAAGTGCCTTTGCCTTTCAGACTTAGAAAGAATGCAAAAGACCATAAAGAATTTTGTTCCAACACATTCCATGCATAATTGTATTCTTAGGTGCAGGACCTCAACCTATGTCATCTTCTCAAACTCTCTCTGTCCTCATCTTGTTTCCTTCAACTATTTGACTCAAGTATTCTTCCTTAGGAAAGACTTCAACCATAATACAAGCATACTGGTATTAACCAGCATGAAACTGAAAGGAAACTATATTTGTATGTTCTGGGCACAAACTTGCTCCTCTCTCAAAAGCTGTTCTAAACTATCCTGTAGAGATGGCTTGTATCAAGTAGTGCCAAATCTAACCACTTAAACGTAATTCACACACACAAACCTCTCTTTGTAAATGCAAAGTAAGTTCTAGTATGTGGTGTGTCACCCAGCTCATGTCCAAACTACAATCCATTCTCTAGGAGGCTGTACTCCTTACAGCCTCAATCCATGTGGTTGGAATCATTGTCTTTCCATAGAGTGTTCTGTCTTTACAAAAAGCTTCCATCCTTTTTAAGCAATCTCTGCATGTCTTCCTTTGTGACTCTGAGGAATTTGACTGGCAGGATAGTACTATATTTATCTTCCTAATTTTAAAAGCATTTAATTACCAATAATTACTGCCAATGTGATTTTTTCCCCTAGTGCACATTAAAAATTTTGAATCCCATTTTCTCTAATAATTTAAGTCGATCTGGAGGGACAGAGAGTAATTAATTATCTATAATTTCTCAAACTGGAAATGCTAAAAGTATTGAAGTGAAACAGAAATCTAGTATAGAACAAAACTGAAATGAATAGGGTTGCAGGAGAAAGAGAGGTACAGCAAAATTTAAATTTTCATAAATATTTAAATAGTTGGTTCTTAGTACTACAGTTGGGTTAAAACATAAATGATTGCAATGAACACTTTAGGTCATTTCTTGTAAAGGCCTTGTTTTCCTGAAACGAGAGTTTATTGCTTGTAAGGTGTTATTACTATA
>VMDO01038439.1:0-13481 GCA_007922755.1 Pedetes capensis
TTTTTTTTTTTTTTTTTTTTGTTTTGTTTTACTTTTTTGAGAAAGGGTCTTGCTAAATTACACAGACTTCCTCTGTTCTTGAACTTGTGATCCTTCTGCCTCTGCCTCTTGAGCCACTGGGATTATAGGTGTGCGCTATCACACCCAGTGAAATAGATTCTACTACCAGGATGCTGCTTTATAGATTCAGAAAAAGGGACTTACAGACAGTGTACAACCTGCCCAAGATTGCTCCATTAATGAATAAGTAGTGGGCTTGAGATACAAACCCAGTTCTGACGTCAAGTCTGAAATCTTAAACATTTCCAAATCTGCCTCCTAGGGAAGCTCTGGCATTTATTTCTCCCAGGTTTGCTCTGGGGATACAAAGATGGGTGAGATGTTATGCATGGAAGGCATCAAGTATTCAAATCCTGGTGCAGGAAGAGATACTCAATAGAGGTTTGCTAGGAATGTGTTTTCTCCATGCTAATTCGTGTATTAGCTATATGGAACAGCATAGGGTTGAACTGAGCTGAAGTCCTGTACTACTGCACATTCATTCAGGACTCTTCTCAGCAGTCACTTTTGCTGGGAGCTCCTTTAACAATCCTCCCACAGCCACTGTTCTATGCTCTCACAGTACTTAACAATTGCCTACTGCTACTTGCTGAGCATTGCTGTTGACCTGCCTATTGCAGCAAGCAGACTTCCTCTGTTCAGGAGATTTCTAGAAACTATAACCTGGTATTTGATGTTGAACAAATACCTAATTTTTCAGCTTTGTTTTTCTTATCTGAAAAATTGCAATAATAACAATTTGTATGTGTGTGGGTAATTTTCCCTATGCAACCAAATCCCCGTGTTTTTTTTGTTTGTTTGTTTTTGTTTTTTTTTTCCAAGAACTGAGTGGGAGGTTGACTCTAGGACCTTGGGCATGCTAGCCACATGCTCTACCACTGAGCTGCACCCTTTTTATACATTTTTGAGACAGGGTCTCACTAAGTTGCATAGGTTGCCTCTGGCCTCAAGCTCAACAATCCTCCTGCCTCTGCCTCCCAAATCACTGGGGTTACAGGTATGCAACACAGTGGCAGTCCCCTGCATTCATTTTTGACCCTTTTTGCTTTGTTCTTTGTTCTGGAAGGCCAATCCCCGTACACTGGTCTCCACTGTCCACTGACTTCTGGTGGGTTTGGCCCAGTGTGAGGGGAAAGATGTATGGCATACTTCCTTTCCCCAGCCCCATATTCCTGGTAGCATCTTGTCCATTCTTGTCTATGGTGACCTCTCCTGAGCAAGTGCCAGTTTTCGAAGCTTTTCTAACTCTGTCTTTGCCTCTATGCCTGTCCCTTTGGTCTTAGGGATGGTAACAGGTGTCTAATTGTCACTAGTGTCTGGGTACCTTGTGATCCCTTATTTGTTCCCTGCATCCTTTTCCATACCTCCCTTTCTAAACAGTGCTAATTTTTTTTTTCTTTTAACAAAATGTGGAAAACCAGCTTTTTCCGATGGATGCAGTTCTCTGAGGGCTGTTGTGTTTGGCTCATAGCAGTCACCCCATTTTATTTACTTCCCTCTACTAGAATCAGCCCAACTGAGAGCCTGTGCCCCCTTTGCACACCTCTTGCACAGTGTGGGGTTTCTCCAGGCCCAATGGGTGGTCAGTGCAGGGCCATTAGACCTGCCCATAGTCCTGGCTGTCCCAGCCTCTGTGGTCAAGGAATGTCTGAGCACCCACTCCAGCTGGTAGATGAATGGGATCTTCTCCCCAAAGTTTTCCATCACCACCACCACCACCTCCAATTCTGATCTTCCTGCTGCCTGGCTCCTTAGTGGGCATTGAGGCCAGAGAAAATGTGAACATGTGTCCTTCCTGTCTATATGGAGTCTTAGTCTAGTAGGCCTGCTATAACAAAACGCCACTGGCAGAACTTTCTTTTCTTTTCTTCCCTTTCTCTCTCCTTCTCCCTCTCCCTCTCCCTCTCTCCCTCCCTCCCTCCTTCTCTCTCTCTCTCTCTCTCTCTTTCTGGTATTGGGGGTTGAACCCAGGGTCTCATGCTTGCATGCTTTGCAAGTGCTGTACCATTGAGCTGCACCCCAGTCCATTTTTTCACTTTTTGAGACAGCGTCCCATTAAATTACTCAGACTGCCTCTGGTCTCAAACTTGTGGTCCTCCTGCCTCTGCTTCTCAAGTTGCTGGGATTACAGGCATGCCCCACCACATCCTGCAGAACTTTATTTCTTAGAGTCTTGGAGCCCAGAAGTCCAAGATCAAGGTGTCAGCCTCTCTCCTTGGCTTCCACTTGGCCTCCTTGTTGTGTCCTCACATAGCCTCTTTGTGTGGTGGTGGTGGTGGGGAGACATCTAGTGTCTCTTCCTGTTCTTGTAAGGAGACCAGCTATTGGATTAGGGTCCATGTTTTTTTACCTCATTTAACATTATTTATCTTATTAAGAGCCTTATCTCCAAATTCACTCACATTGAAGGTTAGGGCTTCAACATGTGAATTTTGGAGGTACATAATTCAGTCCATGCCTGCAGCTGTATGCCTGTGGCATCCGATCCCATCAGATCTCGGAAGCTAAGCAGGGTCCGGCCTGGTTAGTACCTGGATGGGAGACTGCCTGGGAACACCAGAAGCTGTAGGCTTGGGAGAAGGACCTGGCACCCCCCTCCCAAAAATCAATCTGCCATTGAAAACCCTATGAACAGCAGAGAAGCACTGACAATAGTGTTTCCCCTGTGGTACAGAGTGTCACTATGAGTCGGATACCGACTCGACGGCACCTAACAACAACAACAATAATTCAGTCCATAGCAGGCAATAATGAGAAGTGAAAAGAAGTAGAGGTACCAGCTCAGATTTTGGGAAATATCTTTCTTTTGTCCCCTCTTGTGTGGACAAATATCTTTGGTCTTATTGAAGCCCATGGATGTTTCTCAAGGGTAAATTCCCATCTCCTGTGGGCTAGAGGCAAAGGCATAGGCTTTCAAGTCAGCTGACCCCAATCTGCATTCACATGCTGTGAGATTTGGGCAACTACTTCACCCTCCCCCTCCCTGTCCCAGCCCCTGTCCCCACATTTGATTGGGTTGTTGGGTGATTAAATGAGGTAAGGTATACGAACACCTTGAGCAAACTTTTGTCTCTCTGGAAATGTTTTCAGTTGAAACCATTAGAAGAATCTCTTTCAGTTGCCAGTTTTTGGACAGTCTGGAATTCATCATGACTCTCTTAATAATTTGCTGTCTTGCCTAACAGCTGGTGTCTCCTTCCCCACAAGGAGACATAACTTCTATCTGGAGGTCTGAACCCAGACACAGTGCCTTCCCCAAGAGGCAGGGCTCCCAAGTTGTGGAAGCAAGTGCAGGCATGCAGACTTGGGGCTGGGGATACAGGGAAGAATCAGGAATGGCCTTTGCCTCTATGGAAACCTGGAGTGAACCTGGGAAAGGATGAGACTGTGAGGGCCTGGTGAGCAAAGTGAGCATGAACAGGAGGCCAGCATGGGCAGGGAGGTCATCTACGGTCACTTGAAGGCAACAGGCTGGAGTGCCTGGGGAGGCTTCCTGAAGGAGGTGATGCCGATGTAAGTATTGATTCCCCACAGGTGGGGGGAACTTACCTGAATGAGTGGAGAAGCAGAAAGAACCAAGGGAAAGTGAAAAACTTGCCCTTAAGTTGGAAGGCAGAAACGATGCTTTTAAACTTCCAAGAAGTTAGGGTTGAACCAAGAGGACTCCTGGGGTCTGTGCTATTGGAGGTGAGTGTGAGGAAAGGTGTATTAGTTAAGCTTTCCTATTGCTGTGGCCAAAATGCCTGAAGCAACAACTTAAAATAGGAAAGATTTATTTTGGTTCAAGGTTTCAGAGGTTTCAGTCTGTGGTTGGTTGGCCCTGATTGCTTGAGTAGGACATTGTGGTAGCAGGAATGTGTGGCTAGCTTCTTCACCTCATGGTGAACAGGAGGCAAGGAAGGGACTGGCGAATAGGTATAACCTTCAAAGGCATGCCCCGGTGATTTACTTCTCCAGACAGAACTCACCTCCTGAAATATCCACCACCTCCCAAAATAGCACCACTAGCTGGGGACCTAGGGTTCAACCTGTGCAATTGTAGGGGACATTTCATATTCAGCCCAAAAGGTATGGAAATGAAATGCCTATGGATGTGTGTAAGCAAAGCACAACTTCTGGAGGCCTGGGGAGAGTGACCTGGGGATGCCAGGCTTGGTGGACATTCTCCTGGGGGGCGTTGTGAACATTCTTCCCAAGTGGTTCCCTACCTGCGAGGCTCTTGGCTGTCCTGGGTCCCACTGAGGGCTAAGTCAGTAGCAGATATCCTGGGAGTTCAAGCTGGTTGTGCTCAGAGCCAGGCCCTGGCCAGGAGAGACCTTTTCTCAGGACCCCATTTAAGCAAGCACCATTAGTAAAGATAAGGTTGTGATTTCCTTCTAAAAATGTACTTATTTCTAGTTATACAAGCAATTGTTTATTATAGAAATTGGGAACATATAGAAAAGTGTCCAAAGAAAAGAGGTATTTTTTTTGGTTGTTGTTATCTAGTTGTTGTTTTTTTTTTTTAATGATAGTGATGTCAAAGACACCTGATATCAAAGATAATAGCACACTGTTAACATTTTGGGATATTTCTTCCAGTCTATTTTTTCTAAATACATTTTCTTCTGTATTTATTTGTATGTTTATATACATATGTTCCTAGAAACATAAGAATTCATATATTTAAGTCATATAGCCTTTTTTATATAAAGCTAGGATGAAAAAAATCAGTATATTAATAGTTGTAAATTATAATTTACTGAATTTTACCTCTATCTGAAATTACAGGACTTCTGTCCCTACCCCTCTTGCAAAGGCCTCCTGAATTCTTTCTAGAATGTCTCAAAGGGTTTCTTAAATAACCCAGGAGCTCTATCTCTATTTTCTGCACTTTCAGAACTGTGGCCTTTACAGTGATGGGCACTCTAGTGGCCTCCATGAATGTGCCACCCTGCCACTAGGGCCCATCGTGAAATCTATATCTTATGGGAAGAGTCATAAATATTATAGCTGCCAGATGCTCTTGCCCCTCCTGGTGCGCTGGAACTTCCTCCCGATAAAGCAGCACAGTTGTGTCTTCTGGAGCCTGTAGGGTACCAAAGCCAGGCTGCGGAGTCTCATTTCCTTTTGATTTATACTTGGCACATACCTTGCTTATCCCGTTGGCTTTTTTTTCCTTTTGAAGTACTTGAGGGTTGAACCTAGGGCTTTGCTCTAGGTGGGCTGCAACCCCAGCCCATTTTTTTATTTTTTATTTTTGAGTCAGGATCTCACAAAGTTACACAGGCTGCCTCTGAGCTCCAACTCACTATCCTCCTACCTCTACCTCCTGCATTGTTGGGCTTGCACCACCACACCCAGCATACTTCTTGCTTCTGGAGTATGCAAGCCTTGCTTTATGTCTTATGTAGCAATGCTTTGCAGAGCTCTTTATTGAAAATGATTGTGGTAGTAAGCTTGAATGGTGGCCACTATCAATCTCTTCCCTTCTGCATGTCTGCTATTTCTCCCATTGAGAGATGGAGCCCAATCCTCTACCCATCAGGATGCATCCAAAAGGATGTTCTGAGACTTCCAAGACTTGTTCATACCTGATCTCCTGGAATGCTCATTCTTAGGCCACTTCCTCTCAGAACCCAGCCACTGTGCTATGAGAAGCCTTACAGAGTCCATGTGTAAGTTCTTCAGTTGGCAGCCCCATGTGACCGACAGCACTGCCAGCCATGTGAATGTGCCATCTTGGATCAGCAGAAAGTTGAGCCTTTAGATGACTTCAGTCAAACTCACTTGACTGCTACCACATAAGAGGCCCATTCAGCTCATAGAACCAGGAATGAAAATAATGAATTTGTGTTTTAAACTGCTAAATGTTAAGGTAGTTTGTTACACAGTAACAGATAACCCTCCTTTCCCCAGGCTCAGATGTGTTCTGAGCAACCCATGAACTGAGTGACAGGCACCCTAGCCCTCCTCAAAACTACCCCATCCTTCCTGCTTAAGAAGCTTTGTGTCTGGTATAAGCTTGTTTGCCTGGCCCCTTCCCTCCAGATGATGCCTTCCCTCCCAAGATAATTCCCCTGGATCCATCCCATCATTCAATTTGTCATTTCTAGACATTTTTCAATCCCAAAGGTAAACATGCCTTAAGCCCCAGCTGGGAACTCTATGTGCATGAAATGAGAAGTTTGCTGTATATACAATAGTATGTATTTACAAAGTTATTTTTTAACTTAGTGCCATACTACAGTAAATTTTGTGTGTCATTAAAAATTCTGTGGAATTAATATTCTACCATTTGAATTTATCTCATGTTCATTTCCCAGGTTTTGGAAAACTGCCCTATTTCTCTTTCTCTTTCTCTTTCTGTCTCTCTCTGCTTAAGTTATAAAGAAATTGTTCAGGCAAATATCTTTGTCCATAAATCTTTACCCAGGTTCTTATGGTAATAATCAAGCATTCAGCAAAGGGTATGATACATAATGTCACATTGCTTTTCAGAAAGATTGTACCAAGTTGCCCATTTCCAGTTAATTTGCTAGGCAGAGGTGATTTCTCATTATGATTCTACTTTGCATTTTTTGGATTCTTAGTTGTGTTGATAAAAATGTATTTTAGTCTTTCATATTTCTGATGTAATTTTCTTGTTCTTTACTCATTATTAATTATCTACTAGGTGTCAGGAAAAAGTGGAATTAGATCTATAGTTCCTTGTGGGCTTTAAGAATGGACCATAAGGCTTGAGCAGTAGAGCTGGCACACTGAGATGAGGAAGGCATTTGGCCTGGGTCAGTTTTTATGTGCTCTTAGCCACGCTGTGGGGTCCTCAGTACACTTGAGAGGGTGCTATGCTGCCTTGTGGAAAGGTGAGACTTTGTTTTTTGTTGTTGTTGTTGTTGTTGAGGCAGGGTCTCATTGTATAGCCCAGGGTAGCCTTGAACTCACAATCTTCCTGTTTCAGCCTCCTGAGTGCTGGAATTACAAGCCTGTACTACCATTCCTGGTGAAAGATAATGGTGTTGGCATAAGGCATGACTAACTTCAAACATTGGCTCTGCTATTTGCCAGTTGTATGACCTTGGTCAAATAATCTTTTCAGCACCAATTCCCTCAACTGTACAATGAAGAAAAAAGTCCATTGTTAGTAAAGAGATAATAAACATGATCATCTTATACATGATATCCATTTAACATCATTGAAACCTGTTCTATCTCATCAGCTTTTGAGTTTGTCTCTCTCCTTACTATATTGCTACTGCCTTACTTCATTTAGTTCCTATCATTTCTGAGCTCTTTAATTGTCCCACTCTTGATCTGTTGTCCCTGCTCAGTGTCTCATCTTTCCAATCCATTTTCAATACAACCTCTTATCTCCTTTCTAAAAGGAAATACCCTCATGTCACTACTTTACTTCACAAGGTCCTCCGTGTGGTTGAGACGTGGCTCCTGCTAACCTTCTGGACTTGTCTCTCATCTCTTCCCTCATCATAGTGTGCCTTCTGTGTGCCACAGAATTGCCTAGAGTCCCTGACACAGCCCCCACCTCAATCCTGGTGCCTTTGAACATACTCTTTTGTTGAGATACTTTTCCTTCCTCTCCCCTCCACATGGTTAGTTTCTAAAGTGACACTTTGCCCAAGCCGCCTTCCCTGATGTTCCAAGCTGGGCCAATCACTCACTACCTCCTCCAAGCTTACGCCCACCCTGTACCAGGACAAGGGAACATATGATATCCTTCCATCCCTGGATAATGGCTAATTGAGGGCTGGAATGGCATCTCATTCCCACATCCCTATTACCACACTTAGACAGGATTTCTCAGCCTCAACACTATTGACCATGACTGGCTGCAAAGTTGAGCCTCTTGTTCAAAAGTTACTAAGAATTTCAATATGTTAGCAGCAGAGCGTTAAACAAGTATTGGGTCCTTCTAAGAGCTGGGTCCTGTTGACTGCACAATTTGCATGTCCAGGAAACTAGCCCTTGTATTGACATTTTAGACTGGATAATTCTTTGTTGTGAGTCCATCCTGTGCTTTATAGGATGTTTAGCAGCATCCCAGGCCCCTGTTCACTAGATGCTAGTAGCATCCCCTAGTAGTGATAATCAAAAATGTCTCTAGACATTGCAAAATGTCCTGGCAGGGAGGCCCAGTGGGAATAAGCTCCTGGCTGTTGAGAACCACTGGCCTGGAATACTGCAGGAACTAAGGGCAAGTCCTTGGGTTACCTGTGCTTTGCTAGAAGTGAGGACAAAGTTCCACAGGGAACCCAACCAGCCAGAGGGAATATGTTAGTCAGTTTTCTGTTACTGTAACAGAATAACTAAGATAAACAACTTACAAGGAGGAAAGGTTTATTTTAGCTCATTATTTTAGAGGTTTCAGTCCATGGTGGTTTGGCCCATTGCTTTTGAGCCTGTGGCCAGGCAGAACACCATGGTAGGGAGAATGTGGTGGAGCAAGGCTGTTCATCTCATGGCAAGTAGGAAGCAAAGAGACAGGAATGGACCCTGGACCTAATACACCATTAAGGGCACAGCCCAAAGACTTAACTTCCTTCCACTAGGCTCCACCTCCTAAAGGTTCCACCTCCTCCCAATTGAGCCACAGGCTGGAGACCAAGCCTTCAACACATGGGCTTTGGGGGACAATTATCCAAACAGGAGAAAGATGTGATGTGTCAGGGGATGTGCTGAAGGTTAAGTAGTATTCAGATAAGCACCTGCTACATGGCTAAGGAAACTGACTTAGCAAGAACCCCAAGGGGGCCTTGGGGAGAGGAAATACCTAATAAAGCTGGGAAATTCTGCAAACCTTCAGATGAGTCACAGATCTGGTGGTTTGGCATGAGCGAGCAGAACCTCCCCAGGCTCTGAGATTTATAATGAGAAGGCAGCTTTGAAGTTCTTGGAGGTTTTTTAGAGTGAGGCATTAGGAAGCGTTTAGGCTCACAGGGAACTCAGGGCTATAAAACCCTGGGTATGCTTCCTTACAAATAGGGATCAGGCAACTGCCACCCTCAGGCAATGCCTAATGGTCTGACATGTCCCCCGACCCCCCAGGGCCACTAAGTGGAGCTGAATTCAGGGCCTATCCCCTCATCTCCTGCAGATCCTCTCATCATAAGGGGTCATGAGGATGCTACAAATAGGCCACTCCATTTTTCTGCTGGGGAAAGAGAGTGATGGGGTAGAATGCTGTGACATTAGGGGCTGGAAAAGCCAACTGGAAATGCTGAAAGGCCAGCTGTCAGGTGAGATGTTCAGGAATATGGTGAGGTCCTGACACCTTTGTGCATGAAAGAACTCTTGTCCTCCACACTCCAGGACATCCTGGCTGACCCCTGATCCTGGTCAGTATCCTCTGTTTCCCATAAGAATTCCTCCTTGGAGAAGGTATCCTCCTAGGAGGAAGAGAAGGAGAGTGTAGGGCAGAAGAGATTCTCAGGATGGTGATCATGGGGTCCTTCACTGAGCCACGTCTCCTTGAAGCCCACACTCTTTCCTACACACTTATATTTGGGTTCTTGATCTACTACATTTTAGCCGTGATTTGAGAAAGTTACTTAACCTTCCTGAGTCATAACTTTCTCATCTTTTTTATTTATTATCATTATTATTTTTTGTGGTGCTGGGGGTTGAACCTAGGGCGTCACTCATGCTAAATCAACTGCTCTATCACTGAGCTATATCCATGGCCTGGTTTTCTCATCTTTAAAATGGGCATGGGGATAACATTGGTGTTGGAAGGTTGTGATGAAGATAAAATGAAGTTTCACATGTATGTGAAGTGAGGAGCTATTCCCTACAGTGGTTAGAAGATAATGCTCCCTGCCATCCACTAAATGTTTCTTGTTGTCTGTTCTATGCAAGACCTTTACTATGAACCTCAGCCATGTACTCAGAGCTACTCTCTTGGCATGTGTTTTTAGTTTAAAGTGGTGAAAATCAACACTGGCATCCCCACCTCACAGAATTGTTGGAAGGATATTGGAGGCCCCAGATTCTGCAGAGGCTAAAGGTCCAGACCCCAAAACAGCTGGACTCAGTGGACTAATGCTGACCATCCTGGAGACAAATGAATGACCAAAAAAAAAAAAATCTTTATCTTTCCAAAAATGGCAGGTTACACCACCACTGGTGTCCTAGCTATGGATGCTGGACCACACAGCAACTGGGAATGGCCCTCATCCTTATTTACTCAGGCAGGAAAAAGTGCAGGGTTCCCTTATGTCCACGTAGGGTTCCAGAGAGGTGGCTTCTCTCAAAATAAGGAGAGCCTTTTCTGGGTAGCCATTGAGAACTAACAAATGTCACCAATGATTGCCTCTGGCTGCACCCTCCACTCAAACCCTTCTGTGCCTGTTCTAACACCATACACACACACACCCCACATGCACCCCTCAGAACTGACAATGGCTCCTCACAAAGAAATAAAAACAAAACCTGCGCCAGTTACTGTGTACAGACTATGCCTCTAGTTCTTTCTGGAATCTATGGGTTAATTGTAAAGTTTATTGTTGCTATTATCAAGAAGGATTAATAGTAGGAGAAATGGAGAGGAAAGGAGGGGACTTCAATGAAATGCATGAATACTTTCCACTGCAAGGAAGGAAGGGCAGATGGAAGAAATAGTCCTCATTTCTGCATAACTGCTGTTTGTGGCTTCTTTTTATTACTCTATTCCAGTGTTTTGCTGTTTTTTGTCTTCAGTGAGCCCTTCACTGGGCCCCTGCTGGGTGGCCCAAGTGTTTAGTTTTTAGGGATATGAGCCCTTGAAAAGAACCAGTGGAACTTTTCCACTGACTTTTACTACTAGATACGCAGAAGCAGAAGCCATCTGAGGGATCCCTAAATTCCATCTTACCTCTCCCATGTGCCCATGATTGGCAGTCCTATTTTGCCTTACCAACCAGCATCAAGCCCCCTGGCTAGTTTGAGGACTGCTGCTCATCTTGTCCTGTTTGTCCAGTGGCATAAGCAACCTGAAATGACCAGATGGTTGTCTTAAATCCCAATTCAGTGTGACCAGTGCTTTGCCCCTTCTTGGGAGCAGTCCCTCCCAAAGCATAGCTTCCACCCAAATTCCTGAGATAGAGTCAAGAGTTGTGGGAATTGGAAGCAAAATTATGAGTGGGGCATGAGAAGTACAATCCTTCCTTCTATCCCTTAGATCCGGACATGTTGTTTTGGCTACAATGGCATCAGATCCACACATTATCCCTCTTTCTGCAGGATAGTGCTTCATCTTATGAGGTGTTATCCTGCTGGCAGGGTGACTGGTTCTCCAGGAAAGTATAGGTATGAGTTGTTGAAGGAAATGGATTATGGCAGGAGTGGACCTAGGGGAGTGTGGACATCCTACCCCTGCCACTTACCTTATGCTTGGTCTCATGAGTTATTTTCCCTGGGTAATGGAATGCCATTGAGCATGGCCAACTTCATGGCTGGGTGGATTATGTGACACTTAGTTCATGACACTCAGCTTGGAGAAGTGCTTATTGTGTGTCTTGTTTTTAGTCATTCAATGTCCAATGGGGCCCAGTAGCAATCTAAATAATGCTTTTTAAAAGGAGCATAATTATTTGGCACATAAAATATAGATTTTTTCCTTAGAATTCAAGGGCTTCTTACTATGATTCTTATTTGGAAACTTTCAAGAACTACCCTCCCCCTGCAGCATTCCACTCTGGCAAAGATACCTTAACTACCGTTAGATCCACCAGGTCACCACAGAGAAGCTGCAGAACCAATTGCACTGTGGCTTGGACCATGCACAGATGCTCCTTCTATTGTGGCCATGCCAGTCATCTTTTTTGTTGCTATAATAAATACCTGAGTTAAATCAACTTAAGAGGAACATTTGTTTTGGTTCATGGTTTTAGAGGTTTTGGTCCATGGTGGAGCAAGATGTTCACTCATGGCACTGGAAAGGAGGGAGGGAAAGAGAGAGGGAGAAGGAGAGACAGAGGGAAAGGGAAAGTGGGGGGAGTGGAAGGAGGAAGGGAGGGAGGGAGGAAAGAACACTGATGATGATATTAGCACTTGAAATTCTCTCTCTGGGTTCTCCAGGGCCCAATAAATGACATTCTTTCTCCTTTTTTGAGTTCAAAACCCATGGAGAGATAAATGCTAATCACATATTAAAACTTTGTAGCCATTAGTGACATAGCTATTCGGAGAGTGTGGCTTTAGATCTGAGCTCAAGTGGGTTTGCTCATTTTTCACTCCTGAATTTTGTCTGTCTCCTTGTCACTGGGATAGTAGAGCCACCATAGGCCTTGCCCTGGGCCAAACTTATGGCATAGAGAAGTGTAATCTGTGTGTTCCTTTAGATGAGACTGGTTTGAAAAAAGAGAAGGAAAATGTAGTTTAATTGAGCATACTTAATTCCTTCTCCTAAACTTGATAATGGCATTCTCCAATCACCTTTATCACTATTGACTTCAGTGTTTTAATATGTGATTACTGTTTATCTCTCTATGGGCTTTGAACCTCTTCTCATGGGGAAAAAATCAGTGGAGAACAGAGCAAGACACCAGCAATATTGATTACACTAATTGAAATGCATCCACATGAGCTGGGGGCGATGGAAGTTGTCCTTATCTCTTCTCATTGTGCCTCCTATAGCTGGATCAAGTCATGCTTACTGTGAATAAACCTAAATACCCTCTTCTACTTCACATTACCTAGGTGCCTGACAGGTGGCCTAGGTTATATGTTTGTGCTTTGGCTTCCAAAGCAGGTACTGATTGGGGCAGCTCTCATGTACAGTTGTGGTAGTAAAATACAAATAGTATATTCAGAGGGAGATTCCTCCCAAATAGGAGAGAGGATTGGATAATGAATAGCCAAAACACAAAATATAATCATATGTCACTTAACAAGGACATGCTCTGAAAAATTCCTCATCTCAACCTGATGATGTCTACATAGACCTCATTTCTAAATAAGGTCCTATTCACAAGTATAGGGAAGGGAGATTAGAACTTCACATATCTTTTTTTTGGGGGGCACAGATGAACCCATAATGCACTCAATTCTTTTACTTAAATTAAAATTTTTTTCTTTATTAGTATTTTAATTATAAATACTGGCTGGATACAGTGATAATTCAGTTGTTATACCCATTATGCAACTATCAAATCAAGGTTGCTTACATTTCCATCTCCTTAAACATTTTACAGAACAAAGTAAACAAACAAACAAACAAAAAAGGTAAAAGAAATGATTAAAATATAATGACAGCCATATGCAACCATGGGTTATACCATTTTTTCTGCATTTTTGTAGAACTGCACCCTGTGTTTTATGTTTTTTCTCTCCCTCTTTACCCTTCTACATTGTTTCCCTTCCCCTTCTCTTTTTCCCATCATCCACTCCTTCCCATGAATCCTTTCTCACCTCATATTGGGTCCATTTGTATTTCCCAATCTTAAGTA
>VMDO01038440.1:0-13524 GCA_007922755.1 Pedetes capensis
GGTTTTCAATGGCAGATTGATTTTTGGGAGTGGGTTGCCAGGTCCACAAAAATGGGAGAAGGACGTGGCAGCCCACTCCTGAAACATACATTGAAAATCCTATGAGGGTCACTATGAGTCAGACTCAACTCAGTGGCACTAGCAACAAACAGTTACAAATAACCTAGAGATGATTTCAAGTATACAAGAGAATGCACATAGGTTATATGCAAATACTATTGCCATTTATACAAAAGACTTGAGCATCCATAGATTTTGGTATCTGTGTTGGTCCTCAACCAAGGGACAATTATAATTACTTTTAAAAAACACCTTGTTGTCCTAGGTTACCAAGCTTAGGGGTCAAGTCCTTCCAGGCTTGTCTTGGTAGCTGGCCAGCGCCCTGCAGCAGGAGGAAAGCCCAGAGTTTATGGTTGGGATGGAAAAATGGCAAGGAGTGGATGCTTATCCCTTCTCTAGAGTCCTCTTTATCTTCCAAAGTGCTGTGATCCCCAGGAGGAGCCTTCTTAAGTTGTTCTTGATTTTTCTGCATTCTTAGTGTGGAATTAATGAAAGTCAGGTGAGAGCAAGGGTGGATGGCAGACAAGTGGTGAGTCTGAGTCAGAAACGAGTGGTTGGGAGGAAAGGAAAGTGTGGAACTGCGTGCTCCTAAAGATACACTGAAGTCCTAACCCCTGCTCCTGTGCATGTGACTTTATTTGGAAATAGGGTCTTTGCAGACATAATCAAGCTAAGATGAGATTGCTGGGATTTAGCTCAGTTGGTAGAACACCATTCTGCAGTCTCTGAGGTCTGGAGTTCGATTCCCAGCACTGCAAAAATGGGAGAAGGACATGGCAATCCACTCCCAAGGCAATCCTGAAACAGCCATTGAAAACCCTTTGAAAGTCACTATGATTCGGACATGACTTGATGGCACCTAACAACAAGATGAGATTTGCAGGGGGCATCCTTAATGCAGTATGACTGGTGTCCTTATAAGATGAAGAGAAGAGACAGAGGGACAGACCTACGCAAGAGGAAAGAGGCAAAGACACACAGAAGAGGCTGTGGGATGGTGGAGGCTGGAGTGGAGGAAGGCCTGGGACCGTCCAAAGCTGAAGGAACAAGGAAAGGATCTTACCCTGGAGCAGTTAGAGGGAGCATGACCCCACCAACACCTTGATTTCAGAATTCTCACTTCTAGAACTGTGAGTCTGCAGCCATAGCACCCTGGCATCCGATCCCTCCTGACCTCAAAAGATAAGCAGGATCGACCTGGTTAGTCCTTGAGTGGGAGACTACCTGTGAATACCGGGTGCAACAGGCGAGGGACAAGGACTGGGAAAACACTCCTGAAACAATCCACCATTGAAAACCCTATGAGTAGCAGAGAAGCACTGACAATAGTGCCGGTTATGGCACAGTGTCTGGGATTGTTTCGTTCTGTTGTACATAGGCTCACTATGAGTCGGACCCGACTCAACAGCACCAAACAACAACAACAGAGTTGGGAGAGAACAACTCCCCAGTTTGAGCCATCCCTTGTGATATTTTGTTGTGGCTGCAAGAAAACAAATGTAGGCTCTATGGTGAAAAGTGGGATGATATCAAACTGTAACCCTGTCTTCTGAATGGTGCAATTAAGGAATCACGATTTAGGAGGGGGAACATGAGAGGGTGGTTGAGGGGAGGTGATTATGCACAATGCACAATGATATGCACAGTCGAAAATGACATAATGAAATCTATTTTGGATGCTAACTACAGAAAAATTACTAAGAAAAAAGGAAAAGAAATCATAGTTTAGCTGGGTGGGGTGGCACACACCTGTAATTCTAGCACTCAAGAGGCTAGGGCAGAAGGATCATGAGTTCCAGATCAGCCTGGGCTGCACAGTGAGACCTTATCACAACAAAAAGAAAAAAGAAAGAAAAGAAAAGAAAGAAAGAAAAGGAAAGGAAAGAAAGCAGGGGCAGGGTGGAGAGGAAAGAAAGAAAAGAAAAGAGAAAGTCATGGCTGAACCTTAAGACTCTTCTGAGACCAGCGGAAGGAAGTCCCTGGGCTCAGTAATCCTCTCAGAATGGCCTTACCAAAGCATAGTGGTAGCATGTTTTCCGTTCATGTGACTAACTCCTGAGACACCCTAGGGAGACAAGTGAGCCACACTCAAGCCATCAACACCTAGTCGGCAAGATTTACATTGTCACTCAAGGAGACAGCTGGACACGTGCGTTGCTCCCTTGGAGATTTGGGGAGAGAATGTGATTAATCCACCATGGTTATTTGTAAGCTATAGGCCAACAAAGCCTGCAACCGTAGCCCTGTGGCATCCGATCCTCTCAGATCTTGGAAGCTAAGCAGGGTCAGGCCTGGTTAGTACTTGAATGGGAGACCGCCTGGGAACACCAGGTGCTGTAGGCTTGGGAGATGGACCTGGCAACCCACTCCCAAAAATGAATCCGCCATTGAAAAACCCTGTGAACAGCAGAGAAGCACTGACAATAGTGTTTTGCCTGTTGTACGCAGGGTCGCTATGAGTCGGATACCAACTCCATAGCACCTAATGACAACAACATAAGCCAACAAAACTTTTATCTGTGATTCCTTTACCGTTCTATCAGATGGGAGATCTCTTTTGGGAGCAACAGCTAAGCAAGAGGACAGCCCTGTAGGCCTGGTGCAGTTGCTTGCCTCACAAAAGCATCCACCAAGAAGCAAAAGCAGGGCATTGTAACGCATGAGGGAAAGGGGGCTGGTGGCCCAGAGCCCCTGGCAGGGCCTGTTTGTGTGGCGCATGGACAGGGTAGGGATGTTTCCACTCCATCTTTACAGCTGGCTTCAGGGTGAGGTCAGATGCGGTGGCGGTTGTAGAGATAGGGTGGGTAGAGCCCGTCATAGTGCCACTGCCGCCACTGCTCCACAGCCTCCCGGCTCCTCTCTTCCTGCTCTGGGGAGGAAAGACAGAGGCATTGTGAGGACCAACATGACCTGGCCTAAGGACAGCCACCCAGCTGAGCAGACGGGCAGCCCTCAGCCCACATGGCCTGCCTGAGGTGACAGGAGCCAAGTGTGCCTGTGAGCCCAGGGCACACCCAGCGTCAGAGCAGGAAGGGGCTGAGAGTGTGGTCCAGAGACCAGAGGGGAGGTCACACAGGTGGCTGCCAGGAGGACCAAGACTGGCATCTGGCACCAGAGCAGTTTGCCCACATTACCAGCAAAGAGGGTAAGAGCCTTATGGACTCACTGACTCAGAGGGGTGACAACTAGACGCTACACTAAATGCAACAATGTGGTGACAAAAAGAGACCACACACCATGCACTCGTGCACAGAATCATTGTCAACTTGGAGCGGTGGGATTATAAGGACTTTCTCCCTTCTACTGTGCTGTGTTTTCAAAGCTTCAAAAATAAACTTCTGTTTTTAAAACTAATTGGGAAAAAGGATGGAGGATGCAGGTGTGAGAAAACCTTGATCACTGAGACTTGGGGTGGTGGTTCCATGGGGTTCATTCTACTTGATACTTTTCTGCATGTTTGAAGCTCCTCATAAGAAAAAGAACAGAAGGAAGTTTTTAATGGGTAAGAAAGTCTTGATTTTACTTGTCTTTTGTAAGACATGTTTACAAATAACACCTTTGTGTGATTGTAGAATTAGGCACCTGATGCCAGCTCGAGTGCCTATTACTGTTAGTTAACTTTTAAGGCACTAGCAGATGTCACAAACACACCAATGCTTGAAAAAATTTTGTAAGACTCCTCTAAAAGTTAAGCATAAAAGTACCACATTATTCAGCAAATCCACTCCTAATAATATACCCAAAAGAATTGAAAAGTGGGACTCGGATACTTGTGCATGAGCCAGGTGTGGTGGCACACACCTGTAATCCCAGTACTCAGGAGACCGAGGCAAGAGGATCTCTTGATCCAGCCTGGGCTACACAGCAAGATTGTGTCAAAAAAAAAAAAAAAGGAGGACGACGAGGAGAAACTTGTCCATGAATGTTAATAGTAGCACTACAAATAATAACCAAAAGGTAGAACCAAGTCAAATATCCATCAAGAGATGAATGGATAAGCAAAACATGTTATTTCTATATAATATATAATATATTACATGCAATATTATATTATATAACATAATATGTACATATATAGTAGAATATTCAACCATTAAAAGATATGGAGTTCTGGCACATATTACAACATGGATAAACCTTGAAAATATTATGCTAAGGGAAATAAGCCAGACACAAAAAGGCAAATATTGTGTGATTCCATGTATGTGAAAAATCTAGAATAGAAAAATCCCTACAGACAGAAAATACAGTATATTAGAGGTTGTCAGGGCTGGGAGGAATGAAGAAGTATTGCTTAATAGGTACAGGTCCAACGTTTCTATTTGGGGTGATGAAAAAGTTTTGGATAGTGTTGATAGTTCTATAACATTGTTGTTGTTAGGTGCCGGTTGAGTCGGTATCTGACTCATAGCAACCCTCATAGGGTTTTCAATGGCTGACTGTTTCGGGATTGCCTTGGGAGTGGATTGCCAGGCCCTTCTCCCATTTTTGCGGTGCTGGGAATTGAACTCCAGACCTGAGAGACTGCAGCACAGCGCTCTACCAACTGAGCTAAATCCCAGCCCTCTACAACATTATGAATGTGCTAAATACCATTGATTTTTATTCTTAAAAATAGTTAAAATGGCAAATTTTATTATATATATATATACACATATATATACGTATATATACATATATATACGTATATATACATATATATACGTATATATACATATATACACGTATATATACATATATACATATATATACGTATGTATACATATATACACGTATATATACATATATATACGTATATATATATATATACGTATATATACATATATATACATATATATATATATATATATATATATATATACACACACACACACACACACACACATATTTGGGAGAAGAACCTGGCAACCCCCTCCCAAAATCAATCTGCCATTGAAAACCCTATGAACAGCAGAGAAGCACTGACAATAGTGTTTCCCCTGTTGTACAGAGGGTCGCTATGAGTTGGATACTGACTCAACGGCACCTAACAACAAATATATATATATATATATATATATATTTACAAATATATATATATATATATATATATATTTACAAATATATATATATATATATTTACAATTTTTAAAAGAAAAGCATTCATGAAAAATACCAAGAAGTTGGGAAGTCCTAGCAAAAGAAAGTGATACCTAGGATTAAAAACCTAAAATGTCTTCCTTGCCTTCGTTTTCTCAAATGTAGATTTCACCAAACCTGATTTGGTGCTAGTAAAACTAGTATTCTCTGTGGCCACAGGCTAACTAGATGGTCTGGGGGCTTTGGGTGTGCAGAAAATGAATGTCTCCATGGTCCTTGGCTCCTCTGAGAGCCAGATCCTTGGGCCAGGAAGGAAGAACCCTGTTGTTGCAAGTCCGGCATCATGGCTGCTGGGGCTGCTTCCTTCCTAGGTGAGCCTGGAGTTGGCGCTCCCCTTGGTGCTGAAAATCCCCTAGGTACTTGGTACCCCAGGGATGGTCTGGAGCTCACAGAGCTGGCCTTAGGGGGGAGCTTTGGGTGTCACTTGTCAGCCCTGTCCAACGTTTCTCAAGCTCAGTGGATCAACTGCCCTTTAAGGGTGTGATTTGACATAGACATTGATTGTTGTTGTTAGGTGCCATCAAGTTGGGTCCAAACTCATAGTGACCCTATGTACAACAGATGAAACACTACCACACAGTGTGCCACTATTGTCAGTGTTTCTCTGCTACTCATAGAGTTTTCAACAGCTGTTTGTTTTTGGGAGTGGGCTGCTAGGTCCTTCTCCCAAGACATTGATTAGGCCTCCTTTTTTTGAAGGAATTCCTTGGGAGAGGTTGACCATCCAACTGTTGGTAATTATTCTTAGGATAAGTGATTGTCAGGTAAGACAACTAACCAAAACCATGGTCCTGATGGAAGGAAGTGTTGGGGCCTCCGAGAAGGGCTCAGCAGGTGGGTGCTTTGAGCATGGTCCCAGGGTGGAGGTTTTAGACAACCAGGCTGCTGCAACAGTCTTTCTGGGGCAGAGGCTAGGGAAAAGGAGGACCACTCAAATGGGCTCCACCTTGTTCAGGCCAAGCTCGCTCCCACCCCTCTTGCTCCTTTATTGAGCTCTGGGGAGATCTCTTTGCGCTGCTCTGTCTTGCCCTCCTCACTCCATCCATCCATGTGGGCCAATTCCTGGGTAAAAGAAGATCTCCAAGACCTCTAAGTCTGTGATCACCCTTGATTTATAAGAACAGGAGCTTCGCTAACAAATATGGCCTAGTGCCGATTATAGGGCCACCCTGCTAGCATGTCACCTGGGGTACTCATGTGTACTTTCTAAGCCAGTCTTTCAAACGGTAAAATGGAAATTATGAGGCTTGTCTCAGAGTCAGGTTGTAAGGATTAGATGGTTCATTGCAGGGCCTAGCAGAGCAAGTGTGCAGTGCCAACAGCTTCTGTAATGACAGTCCCTGAAGACCTCTGTCCTTCTCCGTAGTGGCTTTTCCCTCCACAGGGGTGAGGCCCATGGATCCTTGATCTTAGTAACACCCAAGGGAACCTATCATCCTACAGGTGCCTGACCCTGCATCGTACCTCACCATGAAAGAGAAGACAGTGAAGGTTCTCTCCCCACAGGCTAGAGATTTGGAACTGAAATATTTCTGGGTTTTGTATTTTGTTTGTTTGTTTGTTTGTTTGCGGTGCTAGGGGTTGAACCCAGGGCCTCGCACTTGCATGCTTTGCATTTGCTGACCACTGAGCTGCACCCCAGCCCATTTTTTTTACTTTTTTTGAGACAGGGTCTCGCTAAATTATGCAGACTGCCTCTGGTCTTGAACTTGTGATCCTCCTGTCTCTGCCTCCCAAGCTGCTGGGATTACAGGCGCACGCCACCATGCCTGGCTTGTATTTTGTTTTTTTGAGATAGGGTCTCACTATGCAGCCCACACTGGCCTTGAACTCACAATCCCCCTGCCTGAGCCTCCTGAGTGCTGGGGTTATAAGCATGTGCCACCATGTCTGGCCAGGGACTGAAACATTTGAAAATTCACAGAATAAAATGCTATTGTGAACAGAATGAGTAAAATTCATGCTGAAGGAATTTGGGAGGCCACATTCTCATTTTTAAAAAATAAGATGGCTTTCCCCAAGCTGCCCTCCAAGGTCAACAAATCCCTAACAGAAGGATTTGCTTCTGACTTATGACAGTCTGGGTTGTTTTGCAGCATGTTCCTAAGAAATTTTGATTTGCCAGGATGTGAGCCCAACCCCTGCCTGCAGGGCTCAGCCGGGTGCCAACGTGCAGGGCAATGGGCCCAATCTGCAGCCCTTGGCACCTGGGGGTGGTGCCTTCTTCACTAGGACACACCCTCAGAGGATGACACCACCTTTCCATCAGACACAGCAAGCCAGGAGAATGGAGAAAGCTGATTTCTCCAACAAAATTAACCTCAACTGGGGCCCTGAAGGGGCTAGGATTTAGCTCAGTTGGTAGAGCTCCGCTCTGCAGTCTCTGAGGTCCCGAGTTCGATTCCCAGCACCACAAAAACAGGAGAAGCACATGGCAACCCACTCCCAAGGCAATCCCAAAAACAATCTGCCATTGAAAACCCTATAAGGTCGCTATGAATCAGGCACGACTCGACGGCACCTAACAGCAACAATAGTGGGGCCCTGAAGCCAAGCTCTTGTGCACCAGGAGGCACCCAGTGAATTTGCTCTGGGGCGTTTCAATCTCGAAGTTAGAGAAAGACCAGAAAAAGAAATAAACACACATGCCCTCTCTGCCCCACTGGGCTTATCCCCTAGATGCTCTGATGATGTTTCTGTGGGTGACACTTGAGGGCAAATCCCAAAGGGACACTGTGGTTCAGAAATCGAGCCTCCCTCTATTCCCATCCCCACCCCTACCCACCTCCACTTAGGTTCTCGTGCAACCAGCATATCTGGAAGACAGGAGCCCTGATGGGGGAGGGGGAGACAACCTGGGCTAATGCTGGCCACAGTTGGTTCCCTGGGTCTTTTCCATTCTTTATCTGTTGACAGTCTACACCCAAATCACTCTGGTGTCTGATCTCATCAGCTCTTGGAAGCTAAGCAGGGTCCAGCCTGGTTAGTCTTTGAATAGAGGACCACCCGGGAATACCAGGTGCTATAGGCTTGGGAGAAGGACCCAGCAGCCCACTCCCAAAACAATCAGCCATCGAAAAACCTATGAATAGCAGAGAAGCTCTGACAGAGTGCCGGGCATGGCACCATGTTGGATAGTATTTCATCTGTTGTACATAACGGTCACTGTGAGTCGGATTTGACTTGATGGCACCTAAAAACAGCAACATCTGTTGACAAGAGGCAAAAGGCCAAGGCTTAGCAAAGAGGGCACTAGCCACAGATGAGTAAGACAACCAGAAAACCATGCACAGATTCTTAGGGTGCCTGATGCTATGGGGTGGGCTGGAGCCCACAGTGGGCCATAAATGGTGGGGGATGGAGTGGAGTACACGGCAGGGTAGTGAGGACACAGCTTTCTGAGGTCAGTTCTCTTAGTTTGCTTCCACTAGTCAGTGAAGGTGCTGATCGTGGTGGATAAGTGAAGCATGACCTTGATTTGCCAGGATGGAGTAATAGCTGGAGTTATGACAGTGATGGGACTGGGATTTAGCTCAGTTGGTAGAGCGCTGCACTACAGTCTCTGAGGTCCCAAGTTCAATTCCCAGCACCGCAAAAATGGGCAGGGGCCTGGCAATCCACTCCCAAGGCAATCCCGAAACAGTCAGCCATTGAAAACCCTAGGAGGGTTGCTATGAGTCGGATACCGACTCTACAGCACCTAACAACAACAACAACATGCCAGTGATGTGATTTTAAAGCACTTTGCTGCTCAGCTTGATACCCACTCAACAACACTGCAGGAGCCCTGCCATGGGTTTGGGTGTTTAGGAGACCACAGCCCACCACGGTGATTCCTAAGCAGGAAGGGGGAGGGCAAGGAGTTTTGGGGGGTGTTTTGTTGTTGTTGTTTTTGCAGTGCTTATGAGTTGAACCCAGGGCTTGGCACATCCTTTGCAAGTGCTCTACCACTGGGCTGCACTCTCAGCCCTCTTTTTTCTATTTTAAGACATGGCCTCACTAAGTTATACAGGCTACTTCTGGCCTTGAACTCACCACCCCTGCCTCCACCTTCTGAGTCACTGGGATCACAGGTGGGCGCCCCTGTGCCTGGCTGGAAAAAGAGTGGTATTTCCATGTGCACAGCAAACAATTCCCCCACCTTCTCTGTCCCCAAGCCAATGGTAACATAGTGTTCTCTCCTCTCCCTTACCTTGTCAAGTTCTTTATACGTATTTTTTGGGACCTTCTCCCTTCTTTTCAAGCCCCCCATGGCTGTGAATTGAAAGTACATCTTCCCTTCCTTCCTCCCTCTAAAATTCCAGGAGAAGCAGTGGCAGCAAGCCACGTGAGTTCCCCACAAAGCTCTGCTTCTCCGACCCTTACCATCATTTTGTTCCTCCACAAAGTCCTCGAATTCATTCCTTTGTTCCTCGTAATATTCTCTCCGCAGCTCATCAGCCTGCAGCGTCTGCCTGTTTTCCGCTGTGAAAGGAAAAGAGGCAAGAGTTGCTCCCCACGCACGGGGCCCGTGGGATGCACAGGTAGGAAGCACTACACTGTACCTGAGGACCGACACTGGGGTGTAGGGATCGAGGCTGGGAGCTTGGCTGAGATGGTTCACTCCTGATACGGACTATAAAACTGGAAGGTGGGGGAGACCCTCCCATCCAGGCACCTTGTGCACATCAGAAGATGGACCAACGCCCCAAGAGGGAAAGTGATTTAGCTCCAGTCACGAAGTTACCAGTGTGACCCAAGTACACCAGGTCACTTGTTGTTGTTAGGTGCCCTTGAGTCGGTATCCAACTCATAGCGACCCTCATAGGGTTTTCAATGGCTGACTGTTTCAGGATTGCCTTGGGAGTGGATTGCCAGGTCCTTCTCCCAACCAGGTCACTTAGAGACTGGGAATCCCGTGATCAGAAATGAGCTCCATAAAGGACTAAGTGGATTTAAAGTGAATCCCACATTGATTAATGCCTTCAAATCCATTCAACATTTTTGAGCACCTGTCACTGCTAGGATGGAGGGTTAGCACTGGGATTAAAAGGGCAAGTGAGAACGGGGCTGTCTTGCCACGTAGGAGGGACTGGCCTGTCATCCAGTTAACAGAAAGGAGATAAAAGCAAGTTTCGAGGCAGGTGGTGGCTCATGTGTGTAATCCCAGTGATTCAGGGGGCAGAGGCAGGAGGCAGCCTGCATAACTTAGGGAGACCCTGTAAAGAAAGAAAAGAAAGAAAAGAAAAGAGAAAAGAAAAGAAAAAGAAAAAGCAAGAGCCGGGCGCGGTGGCACACGCCTGTAATCCCAGCAACTCGGGAGGCAGAAGCAGGCGGATCACAAGTTGGAGCCAAAGGTAGTCTGCATAACTTAGTGAGACCCTGTCTCAAAAAGTAAAAAAAAAAAAAGAAAAAAAGAAAAGAAAAGAAAAGAAAAAAGGGCTGGGGGTGCAGCTCAGTGGTCCAGCACTTGCAGAGCATGAAAGCGTGAGGTCCTGGAATCAGACCCCAGTACTGCAAAAAAATAAAAAAGAAAAGGAAAAAAGAAAGAAAGGAATAAGGAAAGACAGACAGGAAGGAAGGAGGGAAGAAAGGAAGGAAGGAAAAAAAAAAGAAAACGAGAGGAAAAACAGGAATCTCTACAGTCATTTCCATCTCTGCTCTTCCCCATCATTTGAAAACAGTCCTGTTATTTTCATTGAACAAGTCACCTTGCTGGGCGTGCTCAGGGACACAAAGAGATCATTCATCCACACGCACCCAGAAAGAATCAAGCCATAGACTTGGCCAGGACACTCAGAGCGCAAAGTCATGGAAGAATGAAGTTCAGGGGTAGGAAACTCAAACGCCTTCAAGGGTCGGCAGGTCAAGGTCCTGCAGCGAGCCGCGCTTGCCCAAATGCGCTGGAAATCACAGCTTTAAACAACACTGCTGGCTGAACACGGCTCTTTCAAGGGCTTGTAAATAAGGAAATGAAGACCACAGAGAGGAAGTGGCTGGGGCCACTTAACAGCACAGTTTGTCATCACCAAGCCCACGCTTCTCAGCAATCCCATCGCCTGTCATCTTCCCCTGTATGACACGCTGTTGCTCTGTGGTGCACTGCGCCAGTAGCCTTCAGAACATGCCGGGGTGCTGCATCCCCGCTCAACCAGAGCAAACATTTCCCTCTCTGCGTTTTTTCCCTTTCTGAATCTGGATGCGTCTGATGTGACCTAATGCTGCATTCAATCCACCACGTGACCCATGACCAAGGAGATATGGCATGGTTTATACCTCAGAGCTGCAGTCACCCTGATGCCGAGGGCCTTGGTCCTCTGCTGCGGGAGGAAGGCCACCCAGCGCCCTTACCGTTGACCTCCTCTCGGGATTTGGGGGACCGCTTGCTGCGCCTCTTCAGGAAATTAGAAGCCTCTGATTCCTGCATGAAAATCTGCTCCACACCTGAAACCCGAGAGGGCCCCCCCACCCCCCGTCACAATCAGCAGGCAGCAGGGGCACCAGGGCGGCTGGGGAGGTGGGACCCACCTGGCCTGTCCCTGGGGGTGGCCCACCCACTCACCTTCCTGAGCCTCTTCTCCCGCTGCCTGCCTGCTGCCCACAGTTGCGCTGGTCACCTCCTGCAGCGCTGTGGGACAAGGGCACAGAGGGCAGGCCCTGAGCCAGGCCTCAGCCGTCCTTGCTAGGCACAGTAGGGTGCCAGGCTTTGTGGGGGCCTCTGCCCTCATATACCAGCCACAAAGCCCATCTCCCCAGGAACCCATCATGCAAGCTGGTGGCTTCTCTATTTTTAATTTCTTTGCTGTTTTTCACTGTATTACACTGTGTCTTACACACACACACACACACACACACACACACACACACACACACACAGCCCAAGAATGGCCACCTTAATAATCATACCCCTGCCTACCTGGCTAAGGTAAGTCTTACTGTGTAGCTAGCACAGCCTGCCTTGACCTTCCCATACTCACTGCACAGGAGCAGCATGGCCGACAGGCAGGACAGGAGGAGGACCTGTCTCCAAGTCATCTTCATAGGGGCTGAAGCTCCCTCAGGAGCCACAGGGCAGCGGAGATGTCCTGCAGCCCCGAACGCTGCCACCAGCCTCGTTTTCGCTTCTGAGTCCAGCCGGCTGGGCAAGAAGGAGGGAAGTAAGAGGCAGGAGGTGCCGGGTGACTAGGGGACAGGGGGAGGGTCCTGGCTGCCGTTGCCGCTGGCCGCTCCTGGCTTGAGCACCGGAGATGTTTTTGGCACCTGGCAAACGTCTCCAGAAGTGGAGCTTGTCGTTGGGGGCCCCTGGCAGCGACAGTTGTTAAGTGGCCTTTCCAACATCCACACCCAAGGGGCTGCTATTGAGGATCTTCGGCCTCTGAGTCAGGATTCTGGAGACCAGGGCATTTCCAAGGCGCTCCTCACCTCTGCCCCGGGGAGGCTGGGACCCTAGACCCCCAGGCTGAAGCCCACAGAGCAGGAAGGAAAAAGGGACAATGTGGGTTAGGAATGGGGACGGAGGAGGAAGAAAATGGAGGACCTTGGGAGAACTTGGATTGGCGGGCTGCCCCCAAACAAACACAGGAGGGGAGCAAGGAAAAGGGGTTATTAGTAAGTAGGCATACAACAAGGATGTGTCAGGACTTCACTCATTCTTCTGTAAGGGGATGAACTTCTTTGCTAAATGGAAAAGAAGTCATTTTTAGTCCTTGCGTACTGTGTTCAAATGTCAGGCAAAGAGGGACCGTGATGTCTTAATACCTACTCAAGTGAGGCTCACACAGACACGTCGGCCATTCCAATGATATTCAGAGAACCCCTTCCTTGACACATTGCCCCCAATTGATGAGCCCTGCCAGGCAAAATGTGGGCTCCTAAGCTTGGGGGTCCCTTTCATTAGGTGCCATCAAGTCAGATCCAACTCATAGCAGTCCTGAGTACAACAGAATGAAACACTCCTCAGCACTGCCATGCATACGCTGATTTTATATTTGAGCCCATTGTTGGAGCCACTGTGTTTCTTCTCATTTTGGGTCATGCCACATCAGCAAAAGGAGATCTCAGGGCCTTTACTCCATTCCTGTCAGTAAGGTTGACTCTACTTTGAGGAGGCAGCTTTTCCCCAGTCATTTCTTGAATGCCTTCCAGCATGGGGGGCTCATTTTCTGGCATTATATATGACAGTGCTTCTTTGCTATTCATGGGGTTTTCAGGGCTATTTTGGGAGTGGGCTGCCAGGTCCTTCTCCCTAGTCTGTTTTAGTCTGGAAGCTCAGCTGAAACCCATCCACCATGAGTGGCCCTGCTGGTATCTGAAATACGTGGCATAGCTTTCAGCAAACACAGCAAC
>VMDO01038441.1:0-13484 GCA_007922755.1 Pedetes capensis
AAATGTTCATATTCAGATGATAATTTGGCAATCTCAGAAAGTATAGGCTTAAATATGATCTCAGATAAATGTTGATGGAGACTGACATTTTACTTGCAGCAATAATCTGTACGATTGGCTTCAATATTGATGTCAATGTTACCAGGTTAAGTCCAGGCTGCTTACCACTAGAAGGCCAATATCCGTGAGACAAGTGTTGTTAGGAAGTCCAGCCCTGAAGAAGATGAAGGAGGTAACACTTTCAGAGGACCATCTTTGGAAAGTTACTTGTGAAAAAGGCAAGTGAGTACAGTGAGACAATGGGTAGGAAGGGTCTGGGTTGAGAAAGAGCTTATCATTCTGGTTATACTGAGCATGTTTCCTTTCCCTTAAACTCTGGCCAAAACATTGCAATTGACCTGGATTTTCAACGTCCTGGGGCTAGTTCTTGTATTTTTGTAACAACAAATTACGTTTCTGCAACTTAAAATTCACAGAAATGTGTATGTTTGTGTTAATTAATGCAGAGAACTTGAGATATTTTCTGGACTGGTAATGGAAGGCATGGATAGAAGGTCTGGAGAAAATATAAGGAAAAAGCAGTCAAGGAAGGTTTTAGTTGCTTTTCAGGGAAGGCTCTTGCCCTTGGAAGATCTCTAAGCCTAACAGCCCCTTTTTGTTATCTTTCTGATCTTGGGCATAGACACTGCTTTACAGACCCTATAAATAGGCAGACGTGGGACAGATCTATGTGCAGTTGGCAGAATATTCTAACATAAATAATAATCTTTCCTTGTTCCACAAGAAAACATACTTTAACTCACTTTCCCCCTGACTCATAAGAATGATTAATGTAATGATAAGAGTCTAATAAAAAGAGCTTGAGACACTCAGAGGCAGTACACACAAAGGCACTGTTTTCCACCTCAATCTATCTGACACTAACTCTTGGTGTGGAGTAATCCTTTTTTCAGCTGCTGACCTAATAGCTGCTAGACTGGCATGACATGAACTCAGGTAGGATATATTCAAGGTTGTACCTTGGCTCACAAACACTTCTTCTAATTTTCTTCAATTTCAACTTGATCCTACCAATGAACAATTGATGATCTGATCTACAATCAGCACCTAATCTTGTTCTGACTTCTTATCCTGAGTTCTTCCATCATCTCTTTCCACAAATATGGTCAATTTGATTCCTGCATGTTCTAATGAGTTCCATGTGTTTAGTCATCATTTATATCAGTGAAAAAAATATTTGTAATAAAAATGTCAGTGGTCTCAGCTGGGCATTAATCCCAGCAACTCAGGAGGCAGAGGCAGGAGGATTGCAAGTTCAAGACCAGACGCAACCTGTGTAATTTAGTGAGATAATGTCTCAAAAAAAAAAGGGGGGGGGGCAGGAGTGCAGCCCAGTGGTATATCACTTGCAAAGCATGCAAGTTCGAGGCCCTGAGTTCAACCACCAGTACCGGAATTAAAAAAAAAATGTATCAGTGGTCTGACAAAATTCTATCATGCAATCTCCAGCATTGTTTCTATCACTAAGGTTATATTTTCTGACTACTGAGCCTTCCTTCACTTTATTTCTAACTTTTAAATTCTAATAACCAATAATTATCAGTGCAATATAGCTGCATGGTTGATCAATTTCAGACTGCAGGAGATGGTAAAAACCTTCCATTTCTTCATATGTGCCCTCAGGCCTTGGTGTGTAAATTTGAGTAACAGTCATATTAACTGGCCTTCTTTGTATGCATATGGATATTATTCTATCACTGACAGCATTATATTTCAGGACAGCTCTTGAGATGGCTTTCTTGATGATGAATGAAATCCTATTTTTCTTTAAGTTGTCAATCTTGGCATATTAGATCATATAATTATCTGATTCAAAAGGCCCAATACAAGTCCTAATGCCTAGGGTATTAATATTTATGCACTCTATTTCCTTTTTGACAATTTTTAATTTTCCTGGATTCAAGCTACATATATTCCACATTCCAAATATTAATGGGAGTTTATAATTGTTCCTTCTCATTTTGAGTCCTGCTATATCAGCAAATGGAGGTCCTTGGAGCTTTGGTCCCTTCAGATCATAAAGGTTGACCCTACTTTGAGGAGACACTTCTTCCCAAGTCATCTTTTGAATTCCTTCTAACCTGGGCAGCTCATTTTCAGGTAATATATTTGACAGAGCTCCTCTATTCATAGAGTTTTCAATGGCTAATTGTTTTGAGAGTGGGCTACCAGCTCTTTCTCCTTAGTCTGTCTTAGTCAGGAATCTCAGGTGAAAATTTTCCACCATGGGTGACCCTGTTTGTAACTGAATATAAGACTTTGCCTATATCTTACTTCAGTGCAGAAAAAATTTTAAGAACAGATTTGATGCATTAGATACTAATGATTGAAGAACAGATAAATTGTAGCATGGCATCAAAGACATCATTCATGAGGAAAGTAAAAGGTTATTAAAAAGAAATGAAAAAAGGAAAGACCAATTTTTATGTCAAATAAGACTCTGAAACTTGCCCTTGATTGATGAGTAGTTAAAGTAAAAGAAAACATGGCAAAGTTAAAGAACTATACAGAAAATTCAAAAGGACAACTCAAGAACACAAAATCAAATATTATAATGACATTTGCAAAGAGCTAGAGATAGAAAACCAATGGGCAAGAACACACTGTTTTTTTAAGCTTTTAAAGAATTGAAGAAAAAATTCAAACCTCAAGTGGCAATAGTGAAGGATTTTACAGGGAAAATATAAAATGACACAGGAAACATCAAAAGAAAATGGAAGGAATACACAGAGTCATTACATCAGAAAGAATTTGTAGATAATCAAGCAATTCAAGAGGTATATATGATTAGAAACTAATGGTACTGAGGAAGAAATAGAAGCTCCCTTGAAGGCATTGGCAAAACACAAGGCTTCAGGAATTAATAGACTATCAATTATAATCTTTCAACAAACACATACAGCACTGGGCATGCTCACTTGTCTATGCCAAGAGTTGGAAAATAGCTACATGGCCAAATGACTGGAAGAGTTTCATATGTGTGCCTATTCCAAAGAAAGAGGATCCAACTAAATGTAGATATTATGAAACAATGCCATTAATATAGCAAGCAAATAAAATTTTGCTAAAGATCATTCAAAAGTGATTGCAGGGAACTGACAGATATTGACAAGGAACTTCCAGAAAATTGTGCTTCATTTAGAAGAGGGTGTGGAACCAGGGATGTCATTGCTGACGTCACATGGATTCTTAACAAAAGCAGAGAATACCTGAAAGATAACTATCTATATTTTATTGACTATGCAAAGGCATTTGATTGTGTGAATCAGAACAAATTTTGAATAACATTGCAAAGACTGGGCATACAAGACTAATTAATAGGACCGAGGAGACAGTTGTTTGAACAAAACAAGGAAACACTGCCTGGCTTAATGTCAAGAAAGATATGCAACAGGGCTGTATCCTTTCACTGTACCCATTCACCTCTATACTGAGAAAATAATACAAGAAGCTGAACTTTATGAAGCAGAATGTGGCATAAGGATAGGAGGAAGACAATTAACAACTTGCTATATGCAAATGACACAATTTTACTCACTGAAAGTGAAGAGCATTTGAAACACTTGCTGATGAAGTTCAAAGAATACAGCCTTCAGTATGGATGTATCTCAACATCAAGAAAACAAAAGTCTTTAAAACTTGGTCATTAAGAAAGTTGATGAAAATAGAGAAAAGATTGAGTTTGTCCAAAATTTTGCTTTACTTGATTCTACAGTCAACCTCATGGCAGCAGCACTCAAGAAATGAAAGGATACATTGCATTGGGAAAAAGCTATTGCAAAAAACTTCTTTAAAGTGTTGAAAATAAAGACATCACACTGAAGACAAAGTTGCACCTCACTCATGCCATGGTATTTTCAGTTGAATCATATGCTTTATGAATGCTAGCCAGTGAATAAAGAAGACAAAAGAAGAACTGACACTTTTGAATTATGGTATTGGAGAAGGATATTGAGTATACCACAGATTGCCAAAAGAACCAACAGATTCATCCTAGAAGAAATGCAATCAGAGTGCTTCTTGGAGGCCATGATGTCTAGACTGTGTTTTAGGTATTTTGGACATGTTGTCAGATGGGACCAATTTCTGGAAAAGGATATCACGTTTGGGAGAGTGGCAGGTCAATGAAAAAAAAGGAAGACTCTACTAGAGGCATTGGCATGCTGACTGCAACAGTAGGCTTAAGCATAAAAAAAATCATGTGCATGTTAGTGTTTCATTCTGTTGTACACAGAGTTGTCAGGAGTTGGAATTGCCTCCATGGCACCTAACAACAACAATGTGTAGAAGGCAAGGATTGATGTTAGAAAGGTTTCCAGATGTTCTGTCTTCTGCAAATCTGAATATTATTTATCAGTGAATATCTTAACCATTTAGATAGGGTTTTTCTTAAGTATTTAGAATAGGGGGCTGGGATTTAGCTCAGTTGGTAGAGCGCTGCGCTGCAGTCTCTGAGGTCCTGAGTTCAATTCCCAGCACCGCAAAAATGGGAGAAGTACCTGGCAATCCACTCCCAAGGCAATCCCCAAACAGTCAGCCACTGAAAACCCTATGAGGTCACTATGAGTCAGATACTGACTTCCCGGCACCTAACAACAACAGCAACAACAATTTAGAATAGGGAGAAAAAGAGAAGAGATGTATTTGCAAAGGGATTATGGAAGGGAAACAAACCTGTGGAAAAGTAAAGGAGGAGAAAGTGAAAGTAACTCAGCCAAGGACAACCCCCAATGGGTGGCCACTGTTGTATCAGTACCATATTTTGTCCTTTGATGGGTAAGCAAGTGTCTAGTAAATACACAGATGTTGATTTGGGAAGATATGGTCATACTTTTGTAAGCATGTTAGGGATAATCTCCTTTCAAATGAGTATATGACAAGGATGTGCTTGAGAGGAGAACACAGTTGGTCACTACTTGTGCTTTACTTTTTAAATTCACAGAATGGATTGATTTTTACTAATATATTTGAATTACTTGTCACTGAGATTTCTTTTGCATTGCACATATTAATATATTGTTTATTTTTCATGTAAATTGTTTTTTGTAAAATGAGTGTGCTCCAACAAGGAAAATATGAAAATTGAGAAAAGTTATATTTTCTCCCCTTTCCTCTTTACAACGGCAGCATTACCACTGATCCCCTCAAATCTCAGAAGCTAAGCAGGATCATGCCTGATTAGTCCTTGGATGGGAGACTGCCTGGAAATACCGGGTGCTGGAGGCTTGGGGAAAAAAAAGCCCTGGCATCCCAAAAAACACTCAGCCATTGGAAACCTTATGAATAGCAGAGAAGCACTGACAATAGTGCAGGGCATGGCAAAGTGTGAGGGAGTGTTTCCTTTTGCTGTACATAGGGTCACTATGAATTGGACCCGACTGGATGGCAGCTAACAACAGCATCCCTCTTTACAAGGTGTATCTGCTGTGAGGCTACATCCTTGCCTATATGGGGAAGAGATCAGATTTTCCTCCGAGAAGTGTCCCTTGTGGTAGGAGTGGAAAATAGGATGGCATGAACTAAATTGGTGTTGCTACAAATTTCTTTAAAAAGACAAATATCTTAATATTTTTTCACAATTTGATTTTCAATTAAGTTTCTCCCATAGAAATGCCATAAAAGTTTTGTTTTGTCCTCCTTAGGACATTATATTTGGAGGCACATGACATCTGTCTGGTACTGTTAATTTTGATTATGTGTTCAAGGAGTTGGCTGCAAGTTTCTCTTGGCCCTTTTCTCATACAATCAAGTTTCCTTCTTGACAGATGACTTTTGCCCAAACCAATGTCTACATAGTAGTTGAAAGCGTTGCTTTTCTAACTCTACTATTCTTCCACATTTCATTTTTCCATATTTGTTTAATGATTTAGTTAGTTAGCTATGTATTTATCTAGTTGTTACGACATGGTTTCATGAGTATTTATTTTATTCAACTAATGCAAGGAAATTATTGATAATCTTAGAATTTTACTTATAAATAAAACAAACATCTGTACTAATTTTTTTAATTTTTAATTTTGATATTCAAGAGAATATCTTCTTGGAAATCAGAGCTTCAAACATTCTAAAAATTCAGTTCAGTTTTGGGTTCAATGTGTTAAAATTACTGGGTTTGGTTTCTATTCAGGTATAGGCTTAAAATTTTAATCCTAACTGTAGACAGATGGATAATTTTTTTTCAATTTGTCTTCGAATTTTAAATAGCTAGTGATTCAAAAGTAAACAAACGAACAACAACAAAATTGCAAAATATTTGTGATATTTTGCCCTGGGTTCAACCCCCCAAGTACCACCAAAAAAAAAAAAAATGCTGAACTTGAACCTAATTTTTCACTGGATTCAGTTTTAGCTTCCAGTTCAGAAAAATTTTAAAATCTGCTTAAACCAGAATGGGTTCAGGGTTTGGTTCGAAGCCCTGCTATCTATACATAAGATTTAAACCCAGAACTGAACAAAACCAAAACCCTCAAAATATTATCATATTGAACCTGCACCCAAACATGAAACAAATATTTTGTGGTTTTGTAGCCCTGTTGAAAATATATATTAAAGTGTGAGTGGGTAGCATAAGTTTTGTAAAATACCCTCAAATGGTTCAGCTATTTATTTTTTATTTATTGATTGATTGATTTTGGTGTAAAGTGTTACATGTAGATGCGTGCATGTGTGTGTGTGTGCATGTGTGTGTGTGTGCATGTGATATTTGTGCATATGTATGAATAAGGAAAATGGAAAATAAAAATAGTGAATCTATGTATATGATACAGGGAATTTCTCCTACATTTTAAAATTTTTCAATAAAGTTCAATATTATTTCAAAATAAAAAAGTCAAGAAGGAAAAAGTCCTGATTATGACTTTCCTTTTGACATAGTGTATCATAAATTCCTAATCATATTTGGAATCCTATTATAAAATTATGAAAACAGTGTTTTGAAACTGATGAAGCTACTGAGGCTAGTTTTTTGGTGATTTCAGTTTTTTTGTCATTATTTTTGTTTATTTTTTGCCTATGCTTAATGTCTCCACATTTGTCTCCAACATAATCATACTGAAAATTCATTCTGCTTATGTTAATAGTAAACACTAAGTATTAATGGCTTTATTGATGACAAGTTAACTCTGATCTAGGCTTTTGTAATGTTTTAATATGAAGCATCAAGGAATAAATATTGAAAGAGTGCTTATGAGAGCTGGACTTCTTCTAGGTATTTTTAGCTACATTATATAGTATTATTGTAACACTTGTTAATAAAGAAAATGACTTTGAGTATTTATTTTTTCAAGATCACAGTATTCTCATAGCAGAGTCAGCATTGGAATGCAGAGCTATGTAACTTCAAGCTTATGATGTTTTCAATATTTCAGGTTCTTCTCATAATCAATTTTTTTATTTGAATTGCTAGTATGCATTTTCTATGCCACAAATCAGTAAAAATATAGTAAGGGAAAAATTTAAAAAACAGCTTTTCAATTTCATTTTTTGAATAAACATTTCTCAAGTGCCCAAGATGAGTAGAGCAATATATTCATAGTACAAACTAATCAGCAAATTCATTGGCAGAACTTCTTTTCTATCTTCACCATATGTTTTTAATTCAGAAGCTGACTAGATCATTAAAATACACATTCAGATCTGTACTTGGCATGATAAATATATATCCTTTATGCTTTGTTTACTATGGCTGTAACACAGAGATTCTCAGTGTGGACAAAGAGAGCAAATACAGATAAATATCACCATTTACCATCAACCTCTAGGCCCCTCAGGGTATGACAGCATCTTGGCATGATTTAGGACATGTGTATTTTGAAAAGATTTCTTATATCACTATTGATAGATCCCCAGGAAAATTTTCTCATGACCTCATTTGGTAGGTTGGGTACAAAGTTCTATTCTAAGAACTATTATATCAATCAGGTAAATCTTGTGATATTATTGATTATTACTGACTTTCATCTGTTGTTGTTGTTGTTAGGTTCCATCAAGTCAGTATCAACTCATAGTGATCCTATATACATAAGGTGAAACTCTGTTGTCAGTGCTTCTCTGCAGTTCATAGGGTTTTCAATGGCAGATTGAATTTTTGAGAATGGATTGCCGGTCTGTCTCCCAAGCCTACAGCACCTGGTGTTCCCAGGTGGTCTCCCATCCAAGTACTAACCAGGCACAACCCTGCTTAGCTTCTGAGATCTGATGGGATCAAATGACACAGGGCTATGGCTGCAGGCAGACTTTTGTCTAGTTTACACAAAAGCTTATATTTGAGAGGTTTAATACTTCTTGAAAGAGAAGAAAATGTGTTGAATCATCAATATATTTGATTTAAAGAGTTTTTCAATAACTATAAATTCTAGTCTGAAAGATTAGGATTGCCAGAGTGATCTTATTTTTTCTTTTATCTTCCATATCCATTCGGTCACAAAATATTTCATGTCTGCTTTTTAAATCTTTAAAAAAATATATCCTGTCTTTGAATTATCATGTAATGCTTTAAATATGGCATATATTACTATATACTTTAATTTTTATAATACAGTATGCTTTGATTTCTGTATGAAGTTTTTTATTGGAAATTTTTAATATACACCTTAATGTGATTAGGGCTGTGATTTGGCTCAGTTGGTAGAGTGCTGCACTGCAGTCTCTGAGGTCTCGAGTTCAATTCCCAGCACCACAAAAATGGGAGAAGGGCCTGGCAATCCACTCCCAAGGCAATCCCGATACAGTCATCATTGAAAACCCTATGAGGGTCGCTATGAGTCGGATACTGACTCATGGCACCTAACAACAACAACTAATGTGATTAATTCTGACATGCTTTTCATTGTGACATTTCCATATATGCATTTTGTTGTTCATTACACATATAAGTTCCCTCTTACCATCTTGTGCACTTACTCCCCCCATCATACCCTCCCCACCAATGACTTCTCTTCCCGTTGCTTGTCTTATGGTAATATTTTTCTATATACCCTTGGGTCCCAAATATGTTTAAGACTGAGACTTGTTCTGTAGTGAACTTTCTCTTTACATTGTCAGTATATTACATGAATTTTCTAGCTCATCTATATTATTAACATTATTTGGTATTATTAGTGTTATTATAATTATTTCTAGGACTATTGGGCTGTTCACCCTGAGGTCACTCCCTCCCTCATTCCTCATTACTCCTTGTTCCTCCTCTCCTCTCTCTCCTTTCCCAGGATTTCCTCCTTTTGTTAGATCTCTCCCTCCTTCTTTTGCATTCCCCAAATTGTCCCTTCTCTGCTAGGTTGACTTTAGCTTTTTTTTAAATTTAATTTTGTTTTTTATTATGTTCCAAACTCTGCATAGGATATTTTCCTTCTTATAATTTTGATTCAGCTGCCACATATAAGTGAGAATGTGGTATTTCTCATTCTGAGCTTGTGTTCATTCACGTAACATAATTTTCTCCAATTCCATCCATTTTGCTGCAAATGCCATTATTTCATTTTTTGATTGCTGAGTAGTTTTCCATTGTGTATATGTACCATAATTTTTTGATCCATTCTTCCGTTGTTGGGCACTTTGGTTGATTCCGTATCCTTGCTATTGTGAAAAGTGCTGCATTGAACATGGAGATACAGGTGTCTCTGTGGTATGATGACTCATCTCCCTTTGGGTAAATTCCCAATAGTGTTATAGCTGGGTCATACCGTAGATCTATTTTTAGTTTTTTAGGATAACTCCATATTGATTTCCAAAGTTGTTGGACTAATTTACAGCTCCACCAGCAGTATAAGAGTGTTTCCTTTTCTCCACACCTCACCAGCATTTGTTATTTGTTTTATTGATCTTGGCCATTCTTACTGGAGTAAGGTAGAATCTCAGAGTTGTTTTAATTTGCATTTCCATAATAACTAGGGATATTGAGCATTTTTTCATGTGCTTCATGGCTTTACAGACCTCCTCATTTGAAATCTGTCTGTTCAGTTCCTTTGCCCATTTGTGTATTGGATTATTTGTTTTCTTGGGTATTTTTTTCTTAAGTTCTTTATAAATTCTCATAATTAGACCTTTGTCTGATGTATAGGATGTGAAAATTTTTTCTCATTCTGTGGGAATTTCCCCCACTCTGTTAATTGTTTCCTTTGCTTTACAGAAGCTATTTAATTTCATGCAATCCCATTTATTTATTCTTATTGCAATTTCTAGAGCAATTGGAGTCCTGTTAAGGAAATACTTTCCTATGCCTATATGTTGTATAAATTTGCCTATCCTTTCCTTTATTAATTTTAAGGTTTCTGGTTTTATGTTGAGGTCTTTTATCCATTTTGAGTAAACTCTCCTGCATATTAAGAGATACAGGTCAGTTTTCATTTCTCTGCAAGTGGATGTCCGTGTTTCCCAGCACTATTTCCAAAACATATAGGTTACAGCAAAGGCAGTTTTAAGAGGGAAGGTTATAGCATTGAGTGCCCTCATCAGTAAGGTAGAGAAGACCAAATAAATGGCCTAATGACACACCTTAAGACCCTAGAAATTCAAAAACAAATCAATCCTAAAAGGAGCATCCAAAAAAAATTACAAAAATATAGGAGAAATATCTCAGTTAAAATCTAAAAGGATAATTCAAAAAATTAATAAAACTAAGAGTTGCTTCTTTGAAAAGACTAATAAAATAGACACTCCTCTGGACAATCTCATCAAAAAGAAAAAAGAAAAAACTAACCTAGTAAAGATTAGGGAGGAAAAAGGGTCTGTAACCACTGACTACAAGGAAATACAGAAAATCACCAGGGATTACTATGAGAGATTGTACTCCCCAAAATATGAAAATACACAAGAAATTGATAAGTTTATTAACACATATGACTTACCAAAGCTAACACGAGAAGACATAAGTGACCTAAATATGCCCATTATATATGCTGAAATAGGAAATGAAAAAAAGTCTCCCCTAAAAAATGAGCCTAGGTCCTGATGGGTTCACAGCAGAATTTTAGCAAACTTTCAAAGAATATATAATACCTATCTTCCTCAAATAATTCTAAAATGTACAAAAGGAGGGAACACTCCCAAATTCATTCTACAAAGCTACCATCACCCTGATACCTAAACCATGAAAAGATTAATCTAAGATGGAGAATTATAGACCCATCTCTCTTATGAATCTAGATACAGAAATACTTAAGAAAATCCTGGCAAACCAAATTCAATAACATATTAAAAAGATTATTCACCATGACCAAGTGGGATTTATTCCACAGATGCAAGGCTGGTACAACATACTGAAATCAATTAATGTAATCCAACATATCAAGAAACTGGTAAACAAAAATTGATGCTGAAAAGGCCTTTGACAAAGTGCAATACCTTTTCATGATTAAAACCCTGGACAAGATAGGCATAACAGGTAAATACCTTAACATCATAAAAGTCATCTATGACTGACCTATAGCCAACATTATATTAAATGAAGAAAAACTGAAACCATTTCCTCTTAGATCTGGAACAAGGCAAGAATGTCCACTCTCTCCTATTCTATTTAACATGAATTCCTCACCCGGGCAAGCAGTCAAGAGAAATAAATCAAAGGGATACAGATTGGCAATTAAGAGGTCAAACTATCCTTATTGGCAGATGACATGATTCTATACTAAAAGACCCCAAAACCTCATCCAGAAACCTTTAATTCTAATCAACTCCTTAAGCAAAGTGGAAGGATATAAAATCAACACAAAAAAAATCAATAGCTTTTCTTTGCACCAGCTGTAACCAGGAAGAGAAGGAAATTACAGAAACAATATCTTTCTGGATAGCTCACCAGATAATTAAGTACCTTGGAATCAATCTAACCAAAGACTCTTCAGATCTTTACAAGGAAAATTTCAAAACATTAAAGAAATAGGAGAAGATACTAAAAAGTGGAAGGACCTTGCTCCTGGATAGGGAGAATCAATATAGTAAAAATGGCTATCCCACCAAAAGTAATTAATAGATTTAATGCAATCCCGATTAAAATTCCATTGGCTGAATTTACAGAAATAGAAAAATATCCAAAAATTCATATGGGACCACAAAAGACCATGTATAGCCAAGAAACTCTTAAACTGCAAAACTAGTGCAGCTTAATCCAGTGGAACCACAATAGCTGACTTTAAGCTATACTACAGAGCATTGGTAGAAAAAACAGCATGGTACTGCCACAAAAATAGGCCTGAAGACATGTGGAACAGAATAGAAGCTCCAGAAATACCTCAACACACATATAGCCATCTAATTTTTTACAAAGGTGCAAAGCAAGTAAACTGGAAAAAGGAGAGTCTTTTCAATAAATGGTGCTGGGAAACATTTCTATATAAAGTTTTGTGTGTATACAAGTATGTGTGTCCACACAAAGTTGCAGTTTCTATGTTTCATTTGATATTTAATTAAAAACGCTAACACCTATGTTCGTTCAGTCTCATCTGCTTTTATAACTTTCTCTGGTACACTTGAATTCCTTATAACATTTACTTCTTGGTTAAAAAAACTCTCCTTCAAAAGATTTTTCTTAAATTTATTCAGATATATATATACTCCTTCCTACTTCTAGATCTGATGTTTTGAAAAACATATTTAGCTTTAAAATATTTAATATCTGAAATTTTGTAAGAATTATATATTGTGTTATTATTAATACCTCATTTTCTATAGATTGGGAAATTACATCCAAGTTATCAATTATTAGCTATGTTTTAAAAAATAATCCTTCTGACTTTCAACTGTGTGTGAAAGGAATCAGGAAAATTTTTGAAATAATAAAATGAAATTTATTCAAACATTATCATATGGTATCAATGTACTATGACAATGAATTTCTTTCTAGTAATTTGGGTGAATATTTTTTAATCCATGGTTGTCTTTTCATGACTAAACACTTTAAAATACATAATATTTTATTAACTTAGATAAAGGCTGTATTGCCAACCCATAAACTATAGTTGGTTATGCAATATGCTTATTCTTTATTTTCTTTAATCTTATAACTTTGGTGTCATGAAATAAAATGTTATATGTAGTGCATCATATGGTTGTGAAAGCTGGACATTGAACAAGAGAGACAGAAAAAGAATTGATGCTTTTGAATTGTGGTGCTAGAGACGTCTATTGAATATACCATGGACTGCCAAAAGAACCAACAGATCTGTCCTAAAAGAAGTACAAACAGAGTGCTCCTTGGAAGCAAAAATGGCCAAACTGCGTATTACGTATTTCAGACATGTAGTCAGGAGAGAACAATCCCTGGAGAAGGACATCATGTTTGGAAGAGTGGCAGGTCAACGCAAAAGAGGAAAACCCTCCACCAGATGGATTGACACAGTGTCTGCAACAATGGGCTTAAACATAAATAAGATCGTTTGCCTGGCACAGAATAGGCAAGTGTTTCGATCTGCTGTGCATAGGGTCGCTATGAG
>VMDO01038442.1:0-13478 GCA_007922755.1 Pedetes capensis
ACTCGACGGCACCTAACAACAACAACAACAAGTCCCCAAATGTATGCTTTTATCTTTATTCATTATATCCTTTTGCTCTTTTTTCTCCAACATTTTGAGTCATGTTTAATTAGTTTATTTTCGTTTTGTCATTTTTCTAATTGATGTACTTTAAGCTATGACTTTTCTCAGCAATGACTTACTTATATCCCAAAATTCTGATGTATTTTTCAGCACTATTCAATTCTTCTTTTGGCTCCCATTTCTTCTTTGGCCCAAGAATTGTTTAACCGTTTTATTTTTATTCCCAAGTGATGAGGCCTTGTTCTGTATTGCATTGTAGTTTTATTGTATAGCTTTCAGAAAATTTTTCTTCCTATTCTTCATTCAAATGTATTGAAATTTTCTCTGTGGCATGATTAATATGCGATATATTTGTGTGAAAGATGGACGGGCACATAAAAACGGGGAGGGTAATGTGGTGTGTTTTCTGTACTTTCAGAAAAGCTAATTGTGTGGCCACTGCTTCTTTTTTATTTTCTTTTTTCTAGGTGATATTTACTGTGCTGAGCAAGGTTAGTCACGGCCTCAACTTATTACAGTGAGTTTGTCATATCTGCTGTGGCTTCGGCTTCATGAAAGTTCCCACTGTCATTTGCTGTGTAGATAATTATTGCCTAAAGCATTATGAAGTTTCATTTGTGTCATGACTAATTCTCTTTGGCCTGAATCTCACCTTGTTGATATTATGATTGTGACCTCTATTTCCATTTTTTATTTGCATTTCCTGGCATAATTTTATCCAGTCTTTTATCTTACTTCCCTTAGTAACTTTTGGCTGGCTCTCTCCTACACAGTGTAGAGTTGTATGAGCCCTGTGGCCCAGGCTGAAATTTCTTTTAATAAGTGAGATAAGTCTACTTTTATTTACTCATGTGATAGATGTGCATGGTCTCTACTCTGTTATAATAATTCATATCATGTTTACACATGTATACGGAATTGCCGCATGTGTTTTCCTTATTCTATTTCACTTACCATTGTTACCATTTTAATATTCAGAAAGATATTTGTTTTATTGTTTCTTTTATATCCATATGTGCATATATATTACATATATATGTTATATATAATATATATATTTTATATATAATACCCTTAATGTCCTCTTTACTTTAGATATTATATGTTATTTCCTATTATAAGCAATGCCTGTAGCTGTACAACTGTGGCATCTAATCCCATGAGAACTGGGAAGCTAAGCAGGATTGGGTCTGGTTAGTACTTGGATGGGAGACCGCCTGGGAACACCAGGTGCTGTAGGCTTGGGAGAAGGACCCAGCACCCATTCCCAAAAAACAATCATCCATTGAAAACCCTATGAATAGTAGAGAGGCACTGACAATAGTGTTTCGCCTGTTGTAGGTAGGGTTGCTATGACTCGAATACTGACTCGACGGCACCTAACAAGTCTTTATACATATTTTCACACATATATGCAATTTCACAACCAGTTCTCTGCTTTATTGAATGACTTTGATTAAATAACTATGGGATTCTGTAGTTTTTCATTAACTTTCCTGAGTGGTTCACCTGTGCAGTAGGCAAATTTTTCAGAGGAAACCCCATGCAGTGGATGGGGGCGTGGGTGGAGATACGGGTGGTAAAAGAACATGCTGTTGCTCAGAATAGGGTAGAAAAGATAAAAAGGTTATTAATACATTGCAAGAGGACAGCAGGCAGAAGCAACAAGTTTATTGCTCTGCACCTGGGTCATGGTCTGCTGGTATTTATGAGGGGTCTCTGGGTAGCCTGCAGCTGGCCTGACCTTGGCTAGATATAGCTCACTTTTGAGACAGTTTGGGGGTTTATTCTGATTAACTTTGTTTAGAAGAGTCTTGTCTCAGCCACCCCGTTCTTGGAGCCTATGGTTTTAATGATGGGGCCTGCGCTCCAAGAGCAACTGTCTCTGTCATGACACATTATCACCTAGGGCAGCTCTTAGAAATACAGCCGCACCCCACACCCCACAATACTGTTTCCCTGCCCAAGACTAAACACTGAGCATGGTACAGAAAGTGATGGGGAGCTTTCACTTTTTATCTACAATAACATACACACTTGCAGAAGCGAAGTTTCAATGTAGGGGGAAAAAAAGCCACATCAATATAAACCCACCAAAAGGAAGAAGAGAATGACCACTTCAAAAGTGGAGGCTAAACTACACAGAGGGAAATAAAACAGGCACGGCTCAAGAAATGATTTGGAACACAGACAGAACTGTTAGAACTGGTATGAACTGTTAGAACTGAGACAACAGGAAAATGTACTTAAGAAACACAGAGGAGAGCAAAGGAAGCACCATCTATAATTAGAATCCTCAGAGAATAAAATCAATATACTGGAACACAATAAATAAACTATAATACATGACACCTTTTGTGAAATAAGAAAAGATTTAACTATGTATACTGAAAGTCATGGGAGAAGGACATGGCAATCCACTCCCAAGGCAATCCTGAAACAGTCAGCCGTTGAAAACCCTATAAAGGTCGCTGTGAGTCAGACACGATTCCACAGCACCTAACAACAACGACAACTGAAAGTAAAACTCCCCCCCCACATTAACACCAACTTATGACAACATTGCATTTTAAAGATAAGGCAAGTTTCTTCATGATATCCAGGGGAAAAAGAAGTTTTTTGAGAGTAACAACATCCGGTTGTGCTGTGATTTTACTCATGTTACAATTGAATTGGCGTTGAAACAGTAGGACCTTCCGGGCAGTTAGGCTCTGAGGGCAAACGCATAAACGCTGTTACCATGGAGAGCCTTCCTCCTACTTTATTTTCATTAAGTTGTATTAATTGTACATATTAACGGGAATCAGTGTGATATTTTCCTACATGCATAAAGCAGGCACTGATACAATCCAACCCTCTTTTTCTACCCTCTGCCCAATATCCTTCCTAATTCCTACTAATCACTATTCTACTTTCAGGTTTTGTTTTTTGTTTGTTTTTTGCTTCGACCTATTGAAAAAGGACATGGGTACGTGTTTTTCTGTGTCTGGTTTACTGCACTTAAGATAATGTCTTCCATGTCCATCTATTCTACCGCAAATGACATGATTTCATGTTCTTTGTTATGGTTGAATTATATCCCTTCATGTATATGTTACATTTTAAAAATCCATTTGTCTGTCGATGAGTCCTAGACTGATTCCATTTCTTAACTATTGTGAACAGTGTCACAATATGAGTGTTGAGGTTTCTTTTAGGTATGCTGATTGCATTGGATATATATCCAGAAGTAAGACAGCTAGATCAAATGGTATATTTATTTCTAGTTTTTTGAGGTACCTCCATTTTGTTCTCCATAATGGCTGTACTAGTTTACATTCCCACCAGCAGTATATAAGAGTTACCTTTACTCCACATCCTGGACAGCATTTTTTAAAATCATAGACATTGTAACTGGGGTGAGATGGTATCAGTACCTCATTGTAGTTTTAATGTGAATTTCCATGATGCCTAATGATATTGAATATATTTTTCATGGATTTGTTAGCCAAATGGCCAATTTCTTTTGAGAAGTGGCTATTCAGATTATTGTTCATTTTTGAGTTGGAATAAACATAACAAAGGGAGTCAAAGACTGCTACAATGAAAATTATAAAACACTTGTGGAAGAGATTGAAGAAGTCACAAAAGAATTTAAGAAGCTCCCCATGTTCATGTATTGGAAGAATTAACATTGTTAAAATGTCCAGGCTATCTAAAGCAGCACACAAATTCAGTGCAATCCTCATCAAAATGCCAATGCTATTCTTCATAGGTCTTTGTTGTTAGGTACAGCCAAGTCAGGTCCAACTCATAGTGATCCTATGTACAACAGAACAAAACATTACCTGACCCTGTGCCATGTACATGATCTTTTTTATGTTCATGCTCATTCTTGTAGTCATTGTATTAATCCACCTACTTGAGTGTCTTCCTGTTTTTTGTTGACCTGCCACTCTCCCAAACATGATGTCCTTCTCCAGGGATTGGTCCCTCCTGACATGTCCAAAATACATAAGATGCAGTCTTGCTTCCAAGGAGCACTGTGGTCACACTTCTTCTAAGATGTATCTGTTGGGTCTTTTGGTATAATCCATGGTATAGACCATGGTGGGGCTGGGATTTAGCTCAGTTGGTAGAACGCTGCTCTGCAGTCTCTGAGGTCCCAAGTTTGATTCCCAGCACCACAAAAATGGGAGAAGGACGTGACAATCCACTCCCAAGGCAATTCCCAAACAATCAGCTATTGAAAATCCTATGAGGGTTGCTATGAGTAGGACACAACTTGATGACACCTAACAACAACAATAATATAGTCCATGGTATAATCAATGTTCATCTCACAACAACAATAATATAGTCCATGGTATAATCAATGTTCATCTCCAGCATCATAATCCAAAAACATCAATTCTTCTCCTATCTCCCTTATTCATTGTCCAGCTTTCACAAACATATGATGAAACTGAAAATACCGTGGCATGAGTCAGGAGCAACTACACCTTCAATGTAACATCTTTACTTTTCAACACTTTAAAGAGTTTTTTTGCTACAGCTTTTCCTGATGCAATTCGTCGTTTGATTTCTTGACTGCTGGTTCTATGGGTGTCGATTGTAGAACCAAGTAAAGTAAAACATTGGACAGTTTCAATTTTCTCTATTTATCATGAAGCTGTGTACTGACCCAGTTGCAAGGATCTTTGTTTTCTTCATGTTGAGGTGCAGTCCGTACAGAGGGCTGTGTTCTTTGATCTTCATCAGTAAATGTTTCAAATCTTTTTCAATTTCCTCAAGCAAAGTTATATCATCTGGATAATGCAGGTTGTTAATGAATCTTCCTCCAATCCCGATTCTGTATTCTTCTTCATAAAGTTCGGTTTCTCAGATTATTTGCTCAGCATAGAGATTGAAGTGATATGGTGATAGGATACAGCCCTGACACACACCTTTCCTGATTTTAAACCAAGCAGTGCTTTCTTGTTTTGTTCAAACAACTGCCTTCTGGTCCATGTTTAGATTCCTTATGAGTACAATTCAGTTTTCTGGCATTCCCATTTTTCACAATATTAGCTATACTTTATTGTGATCCACACAGTCAAATGCCTTTGCATAGTCAACAAAATATAGACAGACATCTTTTGGTACCCTCTGCTTTCGGCTAGTATCTAGCTGGCATCATTCATGACATTCCTGATTGCATGCCCTCTTCTGACTCTAGTTTGATTTTCCAGTAGTTCCCTGCCTATATACTGCTGCAGTCACATTTGAATGATCTTTCGCAAAATTTTACTTGCCTGAGATATTAATGATATTGTTCGATAATTTTCACATTTGGTTGGATCCTCTTTCTTGGGAATAGACACAAATATGGATCTCTTCCAGTCAGTTAGCCAGATAGTGGTTTTCTAAATCTCTTGGAATAAACAAGTTATTTCTGCATCTGTTTGGTGAAACATCTCTATTGATATTCCATCAATTCCTGGAGCCCTGTGTTTTGCCAATTACTTTAAGACAGATTCCACTTCATCCTTCAGTACCATTGGCTCCTGATCACATGCAACCTCTTGAAATGGTTGATCATGCACCAATTCTTTTTTGTATAATGACTCTTCATATTCCTTCCATCTTCTTTTAATGTTTCCTGTGTCATTTAATGTTTTCCCTGTAGAATCCTTCACTATTATCACTCGAGCCTTGAAATTTTTCTTCAATTTCCTAAGCTTGAGAAAAACAGAGCATGTTCTTCCCTTTTAGTTATCTATCTCCAGCTCTTTGCACATGTCATTATAATGTTTGATTTTGTCTTCTTGAGCTGCCTTTAGAAATCTTTTGTCTAGTTCTTTACCTTTGTCACATCTTCCTTTACTTTAGCTGCTCAATGTTCAAGGGTCCCATGTGGCATGTAATCTGGTCTTTTCTTTTTATCCTCTCTTTTTAATAGGCTTTTGCATTCCTCAAGAATGATGTCTTGGATGCCATACTACAACTCATCTGGCCTTTGATCATTAGTGTCTAACACATCATATCTGTTCTTGAGGTGGGCTCTGAACTCAAGTGGGATATACTCAAGATCATACATGGGGTCTTGTATACTTGTTCTAATTTCCTTTAGTTTCAATTTGAACCTGCATAAAAGCAGTTGATGGTCTGATCCACAATAAGCACCTGGTCTTGTTCTGACTTTTGATATTGAGCTTTTGCATCATCTTTTTCCACAAATGTAGTCAATTTGGTTCCTGTGTGTTCCATCTGGTGACTTCCATATGCATGTTGTTGTTAGGTGTTGTTGAGTCAGTGTCCGACTCATAGAGACCCTATGTACAACAGGTGAAACAGTATTCTCAGTATGTCTCTGCTATTCGTAGTGCTTTTAATGGCTGATTGATCTGGGGAGTGGGTTTCCAGGTCCTTCTCCCAAGCCTACAGCAACTGGTGTTCCCAGGCAGTCCCCCATCCAAGTACTAACCAGGCTGAACCCTGCTTAGCTTCTGAGATCTGATGGAATCGGATAGGACAGTTGTATGGCTGCAATCTGAAATAGACTGAATATGCAATCAGGATGTACTGATAATTACAGAGATTGATGTACTGATAATTATATCCTGATTGCATATTCAATCTATTTCAGATTGCAGATGCTGGTGAAAATCTTCTCTATCTTCATTTGTAGCCTTAGTGGTGGGTATGTAAATTTGAATAATAATCATATTAACTGGCCTTCATTGTAGGTATATGGATGCCATCTTATCACTAGCATCATTGTACTTCAGGATAGATTTCGAGATGTCTTTTGTGATGATAAATACAACACCACTTCTCTTTAATCTCTCATTCCCACCATAATAGACCATATGATTATCTGATTCAAAATGGCTCATGCCAGTCCATTTTAGCTCATTGATGGCTAGAATGCTGATGTTTATGTTCTCCATTTCCCTTTTGAGGATTTCTAATTTTCCTAGATTCATACTACATACATTCCATGTTCTAATTATTAATGGTTGTTTACCGTGGTTTCGTCTCATTTTGAGTCATTACACATCAGCAAATGGAGGCCCCTGGGGCTTGCTCCATTCCCATCATTAAGGTAGACTCTAATTTGAGGAAGTAACTCTTCCCTTTGTTGTTGGTTGTTAGGTGCTATCCAGTCGGTATCCGACTCATAGCGACCCTCATAGGGTTTTCAATGGCTGAGTGTTTTGGGATTGCCTTGGGTGTGGATTGCCAGGCCCTTCTCCCATTTTTGCAGTGCTGGGAGTTGAACTTGGGACCTCAGAGACTGCAGCGCAGCACTCTACCAACTGAGCTAAATCCCAGCCCAACTCTTCCCTAGCTGTCTTTTAAATGCCTTCCAACCTGAGGGCCTCATTTTTTAGCACTATATCTGACAATGTTTCTCTGATATTCATAGGATTTTCAATGGATAATTGTTTCAGGAGTGGGCTGCCATGTCCTCTCCCTACTCTGTCTTAGTCTAGAAGCTCAGCTGAAACCTGTCCACCATGAGTGGCCCTGCTGGTATCTGTAATACCAGTGGCATAGCTTTTAGCATCAAAGCGACATGAAAGACCTCACAGTATGATAAACTGACAGACATGCTGGGGCTTCACTTGCCATAGACATGAAATACACATTCCCTGAAACAAGAACAGAGGCAGGTCTCTTTTCTATTTTTCTGAAACATAGATTCAGAATTCTACTATGATATCCTCATCCTCAGTGTTATAGAATGATGAATCTCCCTACCACACTCATCTGTTCTTGCCAAATACCTAGTTCTTTCTCTGTCCAGTAGGATTTTTTGTTTGTTTGTGTTTTGTTTGTTTTTGTTTTTGTGGCCATATCATTGCCTTCTGCTCTGGCAACTTTATTGCCTTTTTAAGAGAGCTTGTTGTGTTAAAGACCCTCTAGGACATACTGTACTTATTTTATTCCTTTGCTTATTCCTCAACATGGAGCTTACATAACAAATGCTTTCAGAGCCAATTTTCCATTTTATTTCTAGTGAGGTAGCCAAGTTGCATTGATGAGTTCCCTTCACAAGAACTTTGGCTTATATTAAGATACACGGATTGCCAAGGAGTTCTAGATAGTGAAGGGTTAAAAATAATTTAGAACAATTTGAAAGGTAAGCATTGAGAGGGTGCCCTGTGTTATTTGGCTCTCCAACACTGTGACAAAATACTTGAGATAAGCAATTTATAAGGAAGAAAGGTTCATTTTGGCTCACAGTTTCAGAGGTTTCAGTTCATAGTCAGTTTGGCCATTGTTTTGGGGCTGCTGCAAAGCAGAACATGATGGTGGAGAGGGCATGGTGGAGCAAACTGCTCACCTCATGTTGATCAGGAAGCAGAAAGAGGAAGAGGCAGAGGCAAATACAACCCAGCTATATCACTACTGAGAATAAGGGAGACAAGTCATCATACCTCAGAGACACCTGCATCTCCATATTCAATGCAGCACTCTTCACAATAGCAAGGATATGGAACCAGCCAAGGTGCCCATCAACAGAAGAATGGATAAACAAAATTATGGCACGTATGCACAATGGAATACTACTCAGCAATAAAAAATGAAATAATGCCATTTGCAGCAAAATGGATGGAACTAAAGAATATCATCTTAAGCAAACAAACACAAGGTCAAAAAGAGAAATACCATATATTCTCACTCATGTGGAAACTGAATCTTACTTAAAGGAAGATAAAACCCTATATATAAGTTGACATATAAAAATGCTAAGTTAAATTTAGTGAAGAAGAGATAATATAAAGAGTAGAAAGAAGGAGGGAAGGAATCAGCATAGCGAAGTGAAGATTGCAGAAGGTGGGATGGGGAGGAGAAACAATGTAGAGGGATATAGGGAGGGGGGATAATCTCAATGTAAATGATGAAACTTCATGAGTACGTGGGAAAAATAGGGGAACATAACCCAAATATGCATGAGTTTTACTACATATTAGTCAAAAGTTTCCATAAATGTTGTAAGTTGATAAAAGTGTAACCAAAGGTGATATAATAGTTGCATAATGGAAAAAGTCAATGCTATATTACTCTGTACCCACCAACATTTACCAATAAAGGGAGAAAATAAAATAAAATTATTGATTAATTCAGTTTAAAAAAAAAAGAGGAAGAGGCAAGGGTCCCAATATCCCCTCTGAGGGCCCCCCTCTGAGGGAAGAAGTGATTTAACTTCTTCCTACTAGGTCCACCTCCTCAAGGCTCCACTGCCTTCCAGTAGTACCATGAGCTGGGGTCACTGGGAGACATTTATGATCCAAACCACAACATGTCCTTTAGTTATCATAGGTAGAAATGAGAGGGTAGTGAAGCCATAAGGGGCCGATCAAACCATCCCATGCTGGGGCGATGATACCTCCAGTACTGGAGGCATATGTATTTGGAGAATTATGTCTATTCTTAAGGCAACCCGTGCAGAGTTAAGTCAGCTAGCTTTTTCTGTTGTTGTTTGAGAACGAAAGGAATTGATTGAGATCCTATCACTCTCAAAGAACATGATGTGGTACTGATAGAGGGCAACAGGCAGAAAGACAGGGAATTAAGAGGCCTCTGCAGCCGCCTATTTCCAGGCCATCTATTTCTCAGCCAGTTTGCTTCCCAGCCACCTGTAATATGAATATCAATGGGAGCTTCTGAGATAAAGGCCTTGGGCTAGTGGTCAGCACTTCCCTGACAGAGAATATCCTTGCAAATGGCATGGTTTACATACACTTTATTGGATAACATTGTCTGTAACCTGTAGCACCTTTCCAAATGGTCCAATCTGTAACCAGAACTGTGCATATGAAGCCCACAGGTGCCCCCATGTCCAGCCTAAGGAAGGGACCCACCTTGGAAACTGGAACCCAGAAAGACTTGTTTTATGGCCTGCACAGGCCAGCCTAGGGCAAGGGATGAGAGAAATGTGACATGCCTGAAGACAAGATCAAAAACAGGGGAGGAATATCTATCCCCTTAATGAGGTTAGGGCCTGCAGCCATAGCCCTGTGGCATCCGATCCCATCAGATCTCGGAAGCTAAGCAGGGTCAGGCCTGATTAGTACTCAGATGGGAGACCGCCTGGGAACACCAGATACAGACTTGACAGCACCTAACAGTAACAACAACAATGAGGTTAGGGATTTCAAATCCCCAAAAGCCCCTCTCCTCACCAGAGTATCCACAGTTCTCAGCAACGTCTATGCTCCTTGATCCAGTGTCTAGATGTCCCCAGTTTCTACCATTCTCAGCAGAGACCCCAGAGTCCTGACGTCCACAGAAATCCACAATGTCCATTACTTACCACAATGCTCAGAGCAGCCTACAGAAGACCACAGATGTCCGCACCTGTCTGCAGTTCTGCACAGATGTTCAGAGATGCCCTACAGCCTCACCGAGAGACCCAGACCATTCCTGACCTCCAATTCAGATGCATAAATGCTCTGTTCATGGATCTCCACTGCCAAGCCTGCCCACTTTCCAACTTCTCTCACAGAAAGCAGAACTTTCTCTCCCTTTGCCTAACATTACTGCTCCCTGCCCACTTCCCATACTACATACTGTCTCATCCTCTTTCCTCGATTTTTGCATTCTTGCTTTCTTTCTTGCTTGCCTAGGTACTTCCAGGACTCCTTAAGATTTACAAACTGCATTTTATACTTCCTTAGCAAAACAATGTTGTAAAATAATATATGCTAAACACAGAAAGGGTTCAGAATGTAAATGTATTTTAATATTGTTGTTGTTGTCAGGTGCCATCAAGTCGGTATCCGACTCGTAGTGACCCTCATAGGGTTTTCAATGGCTGTTTCGGGATTGCCTTGGGAGTGGATTGCCAGGCCCTTCTCCCATTTTTGCGGTGCTGGGAATTGAACTCGGGACCTCAGAGACTGCAGCGCAGTGCTCTACCAACTGAGCTAAATCCCAGCCCATTTTAATATTAGATGAACTAAATGGTAAAATAATTGTTTATAAAGAGGTGCCTTGGGTTCAGCATGGTGGCACACACCTGTAATCCCAGCACTTGAGAGGCAGAGGCAAGAGGATTGTAAATTAGAGGCAAGCCTGGGCTATACATTGAGATCAAAGCTAGCCTAGGCCACCTGGAAAACCTTATCTCAAGAAAAAATCACCAATAACAAGAAAAGAGGCACCTTGATTCAGAGTTGGATGTAAGGTCTCAGTGGAAGAAGTAGATTAAAATCTATACATATTATAGGATAGGGGTATACAGTATTGGCTTAGCATGCACAAGGCCCTGGGTTCAATACTCAAAATCAGAGAGCTGGGTGTGGTGGCGCACGCCTGTAATCCCAGCGGCTCGGGAGGTGGAGGCAGGAGGATCGCAAGTTCGAGATCAGAGGTAGTCTGCACAATTTAGCAAAACCCTACCTCAAAGAGTAAAAAAATGGGCTGAGGGTGCAGCTCAGTGGTCCAGCACTTGCACAGCATGCAAGCATTACTGGGGGCCCTGGGTTCAACCGCCAGTATCGAAAAAAAATACTCAAAATCAGAAAAAATTTCTGTGGACATAATGTTATAGTTTTCACAAATGTAGTAAGTTTATGAATAGCTATGGATGTGAACATGTATATGTATTTATATACATTCACACATTGTATTTCAGTGACTGGATGCTAAGAACAAGAAACAGATCTGGAAGAATATATACCAAAATATTACCACCACCGAGTGTTGGAATTAAAAAGGCCTCCTTTTTCTCCTTCTTTAAATTCGCCGTGCTTTCTGAAATCTTAAATAAGAATGAAATTATTTTTACCAGAAAACCAAAACTGTTTACCATTGCTTGAGGAATGGGAAAACTAAAGGAATACACGCTACAAGTGTATCAAAACACAGTTCTAAACCACAGTGAAATTTAATGTTGACCAGACTCCCTGTATTTCTTCCAGGGCAATTTACTCACCAAAATCCCACAACACCATTTATCTCTTGGGCGTAGACTTGAGGACACGGGGGTCGGTCTTCAGTGTGCACAGATACGTAGATCTGTACTGTGGAGAGAGAAAAGATATTAGAGGAAATCATTAACCACAATAAAAGTCTTCAAAATCATATTTGAAAGTCAGAACTGAAAAAAAAAGTCACATCCATCAAATAAAAGGACCACTGAGACAAAGCACCGTATTTCTTCATTCTACCCGTGTGTCACTCAGCTAGGGTATAACGGAGGTCATATGCATCAAGTATCAATCTGCCTGGAGCAAATGCTTCTGAAACACAAAAATTGTCTTTGTCAGCACACTGTCAAATTCAAAGAATAGGGAATTGTTAATGAGGGGAAAATTCTAGAGTCTTATATTGATTCATAAAAATACTCTGTTTGCAGACTGTGGGCCTAAAGCAAAGCTTAGAAAACACCAAGTTCAAGGGTCCACGAAAGCGGTACATTGAAATTAAACTGGAAATACTAAGCAGAACCAGATTGGCCCCTTTCTGAGTTGCTGGCTCAGAGTCCCAACATATCCTCTGTCGTGGGAAAGTGGGAGGGAGAAAAGAGGAAGATACATGAATAATTGGTATTTATTTCTAAAGTATAACACACACACACACACACACACACACACACACACACACCCCACAGGATATCAAACCCTACTTCATCTATTTGAGCCCAGGTTAAAAGAATTTTTCATACTTGATTTGGAAGGAGAAAAGAAGGGAGTTGCAGAAGAGAAAAAAGTAAAAAAAGAGAAGAGCAATAGGGTATGATTCTGATTTACAGATGGCAGTGCTGAATAGAAGGCAAAGGAATCCTTTCCTAGGTTTTTCATTTCCTTTGATTCCCTCTTCAAATAAGAGAGAAAGATGGAAGTTCATCTGGTTTAAATTTACACTTAACAAAAACAACTGGCCATTCATTCATTTATCAACAAATATCTGTTGGGTCACCATCATGTGCCAAACAATGTGCAAAAGATGTAAGATATAAGCAATATGCATAGAATCCATGATGCAATCTTTGCCCCTAAGGAATTTACATTAAGTCCAGGGAGAAGTTACTTAGAGACTATTTCTGCAACTACCTCCTTTCTAAATTTTCATGTCTATTTCACAATGCAGCCATTGTAGAAAAAGGGTGGCTGAATTTAATTAGTGCATACAATGTGCATGTATGGTAATATCACACTGAGTCCCATTAATATGTAAAAGTAAGACATGTTAATAAATGTATCTTTAAAAATTCACCCATTAATAAAATATTTTATAAACGTCAATAATATGCTAGGTTCCATGTCTAAGAATATACAGATAAATAATAAAACCTGATTTCTACTCTTGGGAATATAATAGTCTAGCCAAGATTCAGATAAATTAACAACAACAACAGCACAAAAACAACCAAACAAAAAACCCTAAACCTCCAGATTTGAACATCTAACCTCATCCTTCAACTCTGAACATGTTGAAAT
>VMDO01038443.1:0-13479 GCA_007922755.1 Pedetes capensis
AAGAAGATGAACAGCCTTAGGAATGTCAAGGCCAAGAGTCACATTCATGGAGGAGAGAATGAAGTCTGAGAAGTCTTAGGTTGTGTTTAAATCCTAAATACCATTGTATTCCACAAATTTTTGGAGATCTCAATGTTGGGAAGCTAGCCCAAGGGGAACAAAAGACCAGCAGGATCACGCATGGTAAATATGGCATTATTGGGGTTTTGAGGAGTCATTACCAAGTAGCTTTGTTCTAGTCTGAACTATGTCTCCCAAAATTCACAGGATACTTGCCTAATCCCCATTTACTCAGAATATGACTATGTTTGGAAACAGGACCATCGAAGAGATTACTAAAGCAAAATGAATTTTGTGAGTGAGTCCTAATCCAATACACTCTTATCCTTCCTAAAAGTGGAAATTCAGGTACAACTAATTAGGCAAAAGGGAAAAATCCTGTGAAGGAATAGGGAGAAGTTAGCCAACTACAAACCCAGGAGAGAGGCCTCAGAGGAGATCAACCTTGTTGAGTTCTGTGTGACTTGAAGCCTCTAGAACTGTGAGAAAATACAGTTCTTATGTTTAAAACATTGTTTATGGCACTTTTGTTAAAGCAGCTCTAGAAAACTAAGCATTCTTCTTTCCTGATCAGCTTTCCAAAAATTTGACCTGTGACTCAGGAAGAAATTAACCATCAATAAGTTGATGTTGGCCTTCATGAATTACCATTTTGCCCAACCTCCTAGTATCAATTTGTCCTTTTGAATCCCAGGTTTCTGAAACTCAATTCTCATTTACTTTGGGCTTCATCTAGGCATCCAACATTCACATTCCCTTATGAGTGGTTTTTCAGTTTTACACCACAGTGTCTATTTCTTCTGTTACTTCTTATGGAACTAACATTTGGCCTGAGAAATTGGCTTCCTAGGGAGTTATCTTTCTTTTATAAAGTTAACCAGTTTAAAACTACTTTGAGATCATGTGGTTCTTTGCAATTGATTGTTGTTGTCAGGTGCCTTCGAGTTGGGCCCCTCTCGTAGCGACCCTATGGACAACAAAAAGAAACACTACCCATCACTGAACCATGTCTGGCATTATTGTCCCTACTTCTTTGCTATTCATAGAGTTTTCAGTGGCTGACTTTTTCAGGTGTGGGCTGCCAGGTCCTTTTCCCAACCCTACAGCATCTGGTTGGTGTTTCCAGGCCCTCTCTTCCATCTTTGGACTAAGCAGGCCCAACTCTGCTTAGCTTTTGAGATCAGAGGGGATTGGATACTAAGGTAGTATGGCTGTAGATTTGGAATTGAAGACTCAAAACATATTCCATTTGTGGCTTTTTGACTGGGATCATTAAAAAAAAAGATTAGTTTTACTCGTTTCATTTAGTTTTACTCATTCATATTGGTTTGGCATTAACAATTTAACTTCAGAATTTTTGTGATGTTCTAAAGCACACATAGAAATCAGCTCCCTCAAGACAGAAAACCAGCAAATATTTTTGTAATATCTAAAAAGAGTGTAAAGAAGTAAGATTTTTTTTCTTAAACCTAAATCTTTATTTCATATATGCTTATTTTGAAAATGCTAAATTTGTAAAGTAAGTGGTAAAAATATGCACACCTAAACCACTGTACCAGCTAAAGGTATAAGTATTAGTTTCCAGTGATGAGTAATCTAGCCTTTGCAGAAGGTAGCCTGGAAGTCTCCATGTCTCTTGCTTGCTAAGCTCCCAGCAAACAACCCTTGCTTATCAAATCTCAATTGAGTTCTACTGGCCTTTAAGCCCACAGGGTATGTCCTAGAACTCTGCACTGCATCAGTAGCCCCTATAAGCACTTTCTGAGGTCCAAGCAACTACCAAACTGGTGTTCTGTACTTCTTCTGAAAGCATAAGCATCTTTCCTATAGACAATGCTTTTGCTTGTTTTTGCAGTTCTACAGTACTGGCTTATAGGAGAAGGACCTGGAAATCCACTCCCAAAGCAATTCTGAAATAATCAGGCATTGAAAACCCTATGAGGGTCTCTATGAGTCGCACTGACTTGATGGCGCCTAACAACATCAACAACAACAACAACAGTACTGGCTTATATATATTTCCCAGACCTCAGGAATAGGAAGCCAAATACTCAACTGTAAAAATATCACCTGGACAAACCCAAATCTCTCACATGGTTAAAGTATCCTGTCTGCAAACTATAATCTAAGACCCAATGCTGTACATTCTGTGCACATGAGTAGCCTTAACCACTTCCCTAAATTACCATTTTTGTTTAATGATTCAAAATACCTAATCAGATCACAAAAGTTTAAAACCTCTGAAATTACCTACTCAAAACTATAATTTTCCCAGAGAGGGGTAGAGTCATGCAGAAGATGCATTACTTAAGAAATCAGTTAGCAGTAGCTACTCTCTCACATGGCCTGCAGCCATACCCCACTGTGCTGTCCAATCCCATCAGATCTCAGAAGCTAAGCAGACTCAGGCCTGGTTAGTACTAGGGTTGGAGACCACCTGGGAACACCAGGTTCTGTAGGCTTGGGAGAAGGACCCAGTAACCCACTCCCATAAAACAATCAGCCATTGAAAACCCTATGAATAGCAGAGAAGCACTCACAATAGTGTTTCCATTGTTGTAGGTAGGGTAGCTATAAGGCACCTTTTAACAACTCTCTGTAAGAGCACTGGGGTGTAGCTCATTTGGTAGAGTGCTGCTCTGCACTCTCTGAGGACCCAGATTCAAACCCCAGCACTGCAAAAATGGGGGAAGGATGTGGCAATCCACTCCCCAAAACAATCCTGAAACAGCCCCTGAAAGCCCTATGAGGGTAACTGTAAGTTGGACCCTATTGGAGGGCACCTAACAAAAACAACTCTGTAAGAAAAGTAGACCTAATGAAAATTTGAGATAAAGTACTCCACCTTCAAAGGCAGAATGAGTAAAATGCTGTAGAGGTCAGAAAGCAGACTGAAAACCAAGGAAATGGATGTGGAAAAGAAATGTCTGTTTTCGTGCTACAAGTAGCAAGTGAATATAGAACCATCTTTAGTAAAAACTGCTGATGAAGTGACACTGAGGAGCAGAAATGAGAGATTCCTGTTCTATAAGAATCAGGGATTAAATATACCTAAGGCAGCCCTAAGAGGCTTAGGGAGGGAGCCAGAAAATCAAGTATCTTGGAAATAAGGTTTAAAATTTTCAGACCAGGCAATAACGGGCTTCCTTTGTGTTATGTGTTTGAAAAAGTTAACACTGACCTAGGTTGCAGAGAGCAGCCAGGATATATTCCATTGAAAATATCACTTAATCCCCAAATTCCATAACTGTCTTTAAAATTGGCAAACAAAATTTATAACTACTAAAACCAGCAACTTAATTTTAACTTATATTCAAAGGACATTTCCTAAAGTTAATGAAAACAAAATACAATCACAGCAATGGTTTGTTTGTGTTAAGTGATGATCTAATTACTTTATAGAAAATTACCTTTCTTCCTTAAAACAGCGTGAGGCTGCCAAAACCACTCTTGAAGTGAGGAGCCTCATGCTATTTGGCTTCTGGGCTCCATCTGCGTTTGTCTGCATCTGCTTTCATCCTCCTTAGACTCTCTCAAAAGAAGCACAGAGAATCTGCAATTCATGTCAGGGCACCCAGCCAGATTAGAAGCTGCCAAATATAAACATCAGGTTTTGTGAGAACTAAGTTACTTAAGCCTTCTCTGTAGCATAGCAATGTTGTGTTGGATGAAAGGTTATTCAGTTTGAATCTCCATTTCCACCCTGCTGAGAAAAGATAATTTAGAAGTGAGAGTGTGAGATTATGATGTGATTTGGACATTTTACGGTGACCTAACCTTTTCAAGTGCTCTTCTTACTGTCTGTTTTTGTTGTTAGTGATTTTTTTTTCCTGCAGTTGTCACACTACAGCTTGGAGAGTAGAATATGAATAACTGAACTCTGTATATTTTTACAAGAGAGATTTTGGTTCTGCACACCTATTTAATAATTCATTATCTTGTGCAGCAAAAGTGATGATATGCATGTGTTTCCTTTTATAAGAATTTTGGCTGTTTTCTTCCCAATAAATTATGTTAGATTGAGTAATGATAAAAAACATTTAAAATTTGAGAATGTAAACAGCAAGAAATCTCAAAGACCACGTATTGAGAGGAGAATTTAATATTTTCAATATTGTTTTTTCACAGCAGCAAATGGCAATAATAATATATCCTCATAGATTTACTTTGAGTTTTAAATAAATCAATTTATACAAAATATTTTAAAATATATAATGAAGAATGGAAATACTTGCAATTATTGGATCAAGGCATATTTTGAATCTCACTTAAAAACTGATAAAACCGAGAAGTCTTAAATGTTTGCAATGTTTTTTAGTTTGAAAAAAACATTCATATACATCAAGTCATGTGAGATTTATGACTTCATAAAAAACAAAAAAATTATAAGTTTAAATTTAAAGCTCTGTGTAATTTATGAAATGTTTTTGACTCATTCAAGTCACTTGGTTTCTTAAGAATGGGCCAAACTCTAGGATTTTGACTACAAATCTGACTTTTTTCTAGGGTGTGAGTGCATATGAGGCCCTTAGAGTTCTTGGGATAATTTTTTCAGGGTATACTGTGTTATGAAGCTAATTTTTTTTCTACTTGGCCATTTGGTAGAATTAGTTGATTTCTCCAAAATATCTCACTTGTATGTTTCAGTATATGCCTCAATTTACAGAATATGGAAGGAAAAAGTACTGACATAGAGGTTAAGATGGATAAAATAAAAAAGTAGATATGCAGGCATACTATAATCCAAGTAACTTAATTGCCGTGTAAAAATTAACTAAATAAATGGTTTTATTTTTTATGTGAATAAGAACAAGGTAATATGGGCAATAAGTGAGTTGGCTTTGCAAACTTTTGCCTTCAGAGTCCCCATACATTTTAAATATGTGTATACAGTACATATGAATGCCTCTGTGTTTTCCTTTTTCTTTGAAGACACTGAAAATTACAATATTCATGCTTCATTTTCTTTCTGGATTTGAGGAAGAGGGGTTATAGGAAACTCTTACCATTTATTCAGCTTTCTCTAAAAATATGTAATTGAAACCCTAAACTATTTCCAGCTAGTCAAATTATCAATATTAATATAGCTCATTATTTTATTAGCCATAGACCACAGATCCTATGTCCCACAGAATTACAAGTTCTGCAACTATAGATTTTTTTTTCTCAGAATCTTATTTCAAAAGAGAAGATACAAAGTTTTTTTGACATAAAGTGTCTGAAACATTTCTCCATATTATTTCCAAATCATTTCCACCCCACAAATTCATAAGATAAAAGAGTCAGAAGGACAGGTTCATTAAATTATCTGACCAGATCCTTTGTCTCCATTAATATTTAATAATAGGCAGTTGAGCCAATTGGATCTGCACCGTTTTTAAAGAATCAAGTCTTCATATTTACATTTCAATGAGGCTGTGGACTAAAATGAGATGCACAAAAGGACCATTATTCTAAAACAATTAGCTAGGGCAATTTAAATAATAAAGGAAATTAATTATGATGATGTCAGTTATTCTCAGCCATTCATCCTTGATGGACTTCAGGAGAGAATAGAGAAAGTTGTGTATCTTCTCTTTTTTTCTTTCAAAATCCTATGAAAGTCAAATTCCTTAGAGTTAAGATGCTCAATGAAAGTGACAAATTTCTAGTATATCTTTGAACATATATTAAAGAAAAGAACACATAACTCTAACATATTATAAAAACAACATAGATGTTAAGGGGCTAAGGAATGGAGGTATAATTTTTTTAAAAGAGGAAGTTTACAACTTAACCACAACAACAACAACTGGAAGGGAATTTAGAGATAATCAAATCCAACACTTCCACTTCAAATGGAGATGCAGTCATAGAGAAAGCCCAAGCATCTTGACTAAGATCATATAATTGGTTAGCAATAGAACTTTCACCTTACCCAGGGTCTTTGATAAGGAGCTTTGATCACTTTCTATGTCATAACTGTTGTGCCCAAAGTTCGAGTTCCCCAAAGACCACCAGGGAGTCCACAGTTGCTTGCAATAACAAAGAGCCTTTATTAAAGCTCAAGCTCACCAGTGCTGGTTCATTGTTGAACCCAGACTCCTTGCAGGGTAAAGGCTTATATTGTGAGTTACAAGCAAGAAAAGAGGGGGTGGAGAAAGTGAAAGTCAGATAAGGTGAGGCTTTCAGATGCAGAGGGGTCTGCTATTGAAAGTCAAATAAGGTGGGGCTTTGAGTTGCTAAAGTATGCCATTTGTGTTATCTTGAGGTCTGGGAGTTCTTGGAAGTTACTGCCCATATCTACAGCCTTTTGTTCTGGTGCAGAGCCTTGTGATCTAGTGATGTTTTAAAGGAATTTGTGGAGTGGTGCCTATAAGACAGAATCCTAAGATAAGGGGGTCATTAAGGCTCTTGGTCAGCCTGGGCATCTCAATAACATTATTTTAGTTTTTAAAACTTTTATTTCTTTTCCAATAGTGAAAATTCTGCTAAGACTTTTCTGTTTTTTGATGATCTTCCTCACAGTTTTATATAAATCAGAAAAAGAAAATCTTTTCATGATTTACCTAGTTCATGGATCTTTTCCTCTCCTTATGTGATGCAGTGATCCTAAGGTAGCAAAGCACTTTTTTGTGTTCTTAAGACTGCCATATTAATCCTTAGTGTGACTTACTGATGTTTACATGCTCTGAAAGAAGCAGAGAAGCAACAGAAATAGCAATTTTGAACAAACTTGAGAGTGTCAGCTGGTGGGTATGAGAGTGGACCATGAGGCAGTTTGAAAAGCACACAGAAAATTCTTAGATGAATCGGATGTGATAGCTGCCTTTAAATATCAAATTGTCAAACGCAAAAAAACCTAGAACAGAATTAACTTGACATTACTATGTAAAAGCACTTAGAACATGGTACATGATTAATGTTGAACAGGTATTTTCAAAACTGAATTGGAAAGGGATAAACACTAAAATAATGTGAAAAGAGGCAGTTACCATAGAATTTGAACAAATGAGAAACATTTTAACTAATATAACTTGACAAATGAATAAATGAAGGAAGTAGCATGAAGAAAATTAAATAAAGCAAAAAATAATCACATCAGTAATCAAGATTAAATGAAATTCTGAAAAGATCTGTTCCTTCACATTGATCACAAACACTCATCTAAAGAATGACATCCCTTGGCTGAATCAACAAAAAACTGGCCTAGACACTTTATTTTGTTTTCATTTCCTCTGTAAATTGCTTTCTTTTCAGAAATGTGCTTCCTGATAATCTATTCCTATCTATGTAATAATGTTCTCTCACGCATGCTTTTCACTTTCTCCCATCATTTTTCTTCTTATCATTTTTGTGTTACTAACATTTACATTCCTTGTATCTTTGGAGACTAACCCTGGCCTGCAAATTCTCATGTTTGCTTTATGACAGCCTGCTGAATGATAGTAGGGTCAGTCTGAGAAAAGAAAATCAAGAAAACCTTCTTACCAAAGACAGATTGCCATAAGTAGAAAAGTTATGAAAATTTAGGAAAGCTGGGCATGGGGTGCACCCCTGTAATCCCAGCAATTCAGGAGATGGTGACAAGAGGATTGCAAGTGCAAGGCCAGGGGTAGCCTACATAATTTAGTGAGACCTCGTCTCAAACTTAAAAAAAAAAAAAAGTAAAAAATTGGCTGAGGGTGCAACTTAGTGGTAGAGTGCTTGCAAAGTATGCATGAGACTATGGGCTCATCTTCCAGTATGAAAAAAAAAAAAAAAAACCAGTAAAACAAAAGTAAAAGTCCCAACGAAACAACAGGTATTGCTCTTTATGCCAAATATTATGTTAAACCTCATTTCTGGAAAATTGTTTAAATTAATCAGAAGGATATAATTTTATTACAAAGTTGGTGTTGATAATCTCTCAATGCAATCTTAATTCTTGGAAACTGATATAAATCATTAATATAATTTAAGTAATGTCTTGAATTGAAAAGATATATGTGACCTTATCATTTGAAACAGAAATTGTCGACAAACTTATTTGTTATCTTCAGTTAAATCAGTTGCAGTATTGTGTAGTGACTATTGCTTTTCGTGACTAAACAGTTATTTAACACTGAAATAACTGCTCCTTTTACAAAACTATATTTCACAGACCCTATTTAAGACTATTTCTCCCTTGTAAACTTATACAAGTTGTTCATTATGCATAGATGTAAGTATGAATTTATATCAATTGATATAATTTATTATATATTGAGCAAAATCCTTATGATAAATGCACATATATTTGGATATTCACATATATATTTAGAAATATGGACTTATATGTGCATATGGATGTGTGAAAGTTACCTTTAGGTTATACTAATTTCTACAAAATCTCACAATTACAAAGGTAATTCTGCAAAATTTGGATGGCTCATAACTTTTCTATGGAGAGAGTAAATACAGCTTGAGTTAAAAACTTTTAATCTTACTCTCATTCCCTGTGTTTGATCAAGTAGGAGTGATTTGTGCAAATGAAATTCTTCACTGTAAGGTAGTCAATCACAACCATTCATGGTGTCTACCATGTGTCAGTTGTTATGAAAAGCTGCCTATAAATCATATTTATGAGTTATAGTCTTATAACTGAGGAGAGTCAGAGTTGTACATACTGTGTTAATAAAGTACAAAAGGATAGTGGGATCACAATAATAAGAGATAAGAGTTTTACATGAGTTTGGATTAGTCAGGCTATATGAAACATGTCATATTTTAAGTAAGCCTGGAAAGAATATGCAACTGGATACAAGGAAGGTTAAAAAATCCTCAGTAAATTTGTGTGAGAGGTAAATTTGTGTGAGAGGTCAGCCTGAGCAAACCTCTAATATATTTAGACATTAAGTGTATAACTGGGGTAGAAAGGTCAGGATTAGAATAAAAGAGAAAAAATTGAGAGGGAATGAGAAAGAGATAGAATTATACCATATGAGAAATGTGCACATTTGTTTTTAAAGTAAACCAAATATTTTAATCTTCAGTAAAACTAAATCATCTATTTAATTTAGGAAGCAGTATAATGTTATTTCCAATAGCCAACTCTTTCAAAGGTTTACTGTATTGCAGTCTTTGGAGAGTGATTGGAAAATAAATCCAAAGAAATCTTTGTAGTCATGAAGCTTAAAGCCTTAATGGATAAAATAGATACTAAAGAAATTTAATGATAGGTATTATTGCAAAATTACAGGTTTCTTTGGAAAATTAAATCCATCAGATCAGTTCCGCTGCTGAGTATGTGTGCTCATGGGCAGTCTAAGAGCAACACTTTTAACAGTCATTTGGGTTTAGGAAAATGTGGGATTTGGAGACAAACATTCATTTATTTAAAATAGCATATGGATGAATGAGAGTAAATGAGATGGGCCAGCACAAGAATAGATTCAGGTCCAGCAGCGCAATTTGGTGTAAACAGACATACAAAGTTTAGGCACAGAAAGGTCATTCTTCAAAACAGAACTGAAAAGCAAGGCCACAGAGTCAGAGGAAAATTTATAAAAAATAAATAAATGAAATAAAATAAAATGATTCATGTAAAAGATTGTGACCAAGCAAAATGGGAATTTTGAAACTGGGTATTTTGGTGACATCACATTATAATTTCCATGGAATAGTATGCAAATAATAATTTCATCTGTTTTAAAAGTGAATAAAATAAGTGAGGCTGGAATCATACAGAATTATTGTGAAGGTATTAGCATTGGAAAAAAACAAATTGGTATGTTATTGAAAGCTGATATTAGGTGAAATAATTTTCTAATTTAAAATTTAAAATACTTGAGCATATGTATGTAATAACTCAATGCACAGAAGTGTGTGTATATGCATGTGTGTGTAGAATTATAGAGAAGTATATAGAAAAATTTCATGTAACTCAGTTTCATTATTTTAATATCTATGTTGAAAAACTATGATATGCCTATTATTTTTCTGAAACCTAGTTTTCCTAAATGTCTTTTTATCTCACTAGCTGGATATTTAAAAGTATTTCTGACTCAGCAGATTTTTATTTTTCCTGAATTTGGACAATAGAGGGACAGAACAAGGCAAACTGCAATCTTTGTAAGTGAATATAGATGAGAATAAATGCCCTGATTGATCCAAAGGAATGAGAGTATCTATGTCCTCTATCATTTGAACAGCAAATAAAGTTTAAAGAATTTTAACAGACTGTAAAACAATATCTTTTCTTTCCAACATATTCCCAGAGGTTTCACATCATGACTTTTATAATCTTAGGTTGTAATAGCTGACGACAAAGGCTTAGCAGGGACCAAGACCCTAAATAAAATATGGTTAACAAAAACTGTCACTCTTTGAGCCTGCAGCCCTACCACTGTGGCATCAGAGTCTGTCAGATCTCCAAAGCTAAGCAGGGTTGGGCCTGGTTAGTACTTGGATGGGAGACCGCCTGGGAACACCAGGTGCTGTAGGCTTGGGAGAAGGACCCAGCAACCCACACCCAAGAAACAATCTGCCATTATAAATGTTATGAACAGCAGGGAAGCACTGACAATAGTGTTTTGCCTGTTGTATGTCGGATCAGTAAGAGTGGGACACTGATTGACGGTACCTAACAACAACATCACTCTTTGAAATGGACCCAGTAAATGAGAGTAGTTTTGTAATGTTTCTCTCAAAAGCTTCTAAGAGCTACAGTGAACAGCAATATGAGTTGAGTGGCAGAACAGCTATCCTGAGAGGAATAGCAGCTTGATGACTTTGCATGAAGTCACATCAGGAGTAGTTATGAAGAGCCACAATGTGGAAAAGATGATGCCTATGAGAGCTACTTCTAGGTTCAGAAATTTTAATTGTTGAGTTGTCATTGCTCAGATATCTCTGCGACTCTATAGTAAGGAAGAAATAACTCCTGAAAAGGATAATTAACATTTTCCTTTCACTCCTCTGGTCCTCACATTCATTATAATAATAATTATTATTATTATATTTACAAAGGTTAAAATTATTCAGAGGAAATAATTAATACCTTTTTTTAAAGGCAATTTGATGTTTTGGTGTCTCAAATATGCTGCATTTTAAAACAAGTGATCTAGACAAGTTGAAGATTCAAGTTTGAGATTGGCCACCTTATCCAAGAAAATAAGAATTTATGAACTTGAGAAATTAAAGAATAGGAATGATTTTGTTTACATGCTTGAAATATGATGAAAGCACAAATATCAAAGATCATTTAGTGCAAGTGTCTTAAAACGTAAATGGAAATATGTTCTTTTTAAAGCATTAACGTGATTTTTTTCTACTGAAATTTTCTACCTCTGGTTATAAAGAAATAGGCTGTTATCAGAGTAATCCTCTCACTGCGAGTAACCATGATTTGGATAAAATTGATTTTCTGAAAAGGCTACTTGAAGGAGTCACGGAGGCAACAAAACAGCCACAGCTCTTTTTAAAAAATCACTTTTAGAGGTATGAGTGACATACAAAAGCTGAATACATAAAATACACACACATTGATGAGCCTGTAGATAAATAGACACTCTTGTTCCCTCCACTTATCTCCTGGCTTATAGTGCTCTTCCCTCATTGATTTTCAATATATATATTTTCTCATTTCTTTTAAGTCTCTATGCAAATATCACCTCCTATAAGAGTTCCATCTGGGTCGCACTATCTAAAATAACATCTTAATTTTTTCCACCTTACATTGATTTCTCTGCTTTCCTTACTACAAACATCATACAAATTTATTATTATTATTTGAAAACATATAAATTGAAAAATAAATATATTTTGTGCTTTGCTCAGACATCATTAAGCTCCATATACATAGAGGTGTTTTCTATTTTGCTCAATGTTTTATGCCTATTACCTAAAATAGTTTGTAACATATAGTAGGTACTCAAAATAAGTGTTGATTATATTAAACTGGCAGTATCTACTTTTATATATATAAAACATAAGATAAAATATTGGAAACACTAAAATGTAATGAAGATACCATAAAACATGACAAATATATATCAATTTCTAAAAATCAATTTAATGAAATATGTTGTTATTGTTGTTGTTGTTTTTGTTGTTTGGTGTGATCAAACCAGATCTGACTCACGGCAATTCTATGTACAACAGAAGGAAACACTACTCAACATTGTGCCATGCCCAGCACTATATCAGTGCTTCTCTGCTATTCACAGGGTTTTTGGTGGCTGATTATTTTCAGGATTGCTTTGGGAGTGGGTTGCCAGTTCCTTCTCCCAACTGAGATAAACTTCAGCTCTAATGAAATACAGAGGTTAAAAATATTCTCATTCTTTATGGCTATTCTACTGTTTGTTACTTTATTTGTTTGATCCCCCCAAATGGAATAAATATGCATCAAACTTGTTATTCATTATATTAATTGATTATTATCAATGCTCCTAGTTTATAAATGAGAAGGCTAGGATTCATTAGTAACTGTATATAATAAGTATCACATATAAATATTTCATAACCAAAGCACATACTAAATCTTTAAAAAAATTTTTTTTACATCTCTTGTCAACTATGCCTATTGTATATGCTTCTACGGTATATTCAAGACATATTGTGCCAGTACAGCTGGTTTTTAGGGTATCTGACACAAGCATTTTCTCTCTCCTGGTGGTTAGAGAATGTAGTTTGCTTTCAAAGGGGACAAAAAGCTAGGAGCAAATCACAAAGGCATTTTACCTGTCACAGACTAGTAGCATACCACAGAGAGCAAAGCTGATGGTACTCTGCATCTGTGCATTCAACATTTCATGGCTCAAAGCCACTAGACTCTTTTCTGCATGACCAACTGACTAATTGCTGTACTTGGCCTTTTCTATTCTCTTCAATTAATGCAATGCACAATTGCACATAGCAACAGAGTCACCCATACAGAACAGAATCTGGGCCAGAATTAGGCTCTAAATCCCAGAAGCACCTGTTACAAATATAAAATGTCCAGATGGTCTAGTCTTTGTGGGAAAGTGTCAAGCACTGACTTATCTGTCTTTCTTGCTTTTGGTTTAAGGTCAAAACATGATCTGTTAGAAGCAGGGAGCCAAATAAAAATCAGAAAAAAAAATACCTAGGATTAATGTAGAAACTTCTCAATTTGCTTATCTAAATCTTCATTGCCCAGTGGAGCTCGTTGTTATCATTTTCTAAGTATGCAAATGGGATTAGTCCTTGATTACATGGCAGACTTCAGTATAATTAGATAGATTTATTTAAACACAGCTGTAAATCATAAAAATGTGAAATATTTGGTGATTATAAATTCACCAGTTTGTATATTCAAAGGAGTCTTCAATCAACTCCATTGTTTTGGTTTTGCATGCAATTCTAGAAAATGCAAAATAATACCTTAGTTTAGCTCAGCTTTATTGTTTTCATTTATTTCAATCATAAAACAAAAGAAATAATGCTACACTGTGA
>VMDO01038444.1:0-13477 GCA_007922755.1 Pedetes capensis
TGGACTACAAACTAATCCCACCTTCACTCCAGGTAACAGAAAAGGCACCTCCACAAGTACACCTGTGGAAGTTGATGGCTACAATTAGACCTCCTTGGGCAGTAAGCACTTCAGATCCTGGTAAAAAGGCTAGAATGAAATTAAGAACTTGTGTAAGACTCCTATATGTAATGTTAAGAGGGGAGACAAAATGGAACAACATGGATGGGTCAATCTTTTGTAAACAATGTAATTTGTATGCCTATGTAAATACCTCTGAGTATGGACTATAAAAAAGAGAACATCTATTTGTTATGTGTAAGAAAGGGAATTTGGGTACCAGTTAGACAACATCGACCATGGCAAGACTCACCAGCCTTGGCCTTGCTCCAGGGAATTGTTAGAGGACTTTTAAAACTGCTCTGTTATATGTTATGATTATTGCTGTATGCCTTATGATTATAATCGTATGTATAGTCACCAGGAGAGTTCGAAATGTAAAATGTGATGTAAATGATCAGGATCTAAAACTCTATAACGGTACAATTATTCAGAGAACATGTCCATCAAATTAAAAAATTAAAAGAAAAAGAAGGATATGTAGGGAAGAATTGGGAGGAAATTGGCAAAAACTCCCAAACTGGGAAAATGGCGTTTGAATATCTGGTTTGTAAGTTAGAAATCTAGGGAAAATGAAAGTAACTTGGTTGCATGTTTATACAAAACCCTTCCTGATTGGACAATTGGACTGAAAGCTGATTGGCTCAGGCCATTCCATGGGCGAACTATATAAAGAGCTGCACTGCGGCAGCTCGACCTTTTTTGGCACGGCCTTTTTGGCATCCCTTTCTGCGCCTTCTCGCCTGTCCCTGCCCAGACCACCGATGAGGAAATGCCTCTCCCGCTGCTCTCCCTCGAACCTTTGGTGAGGAAAAAACGCTCTCCTGTCGCAATCCTCGACAAGGAAAAGAACCTGCTCTCCGTCTGATCACTGAGGAAGCGGCAGCTGTCTCCTCCTGACCACCGAGACGACCAACACAGGTATTTGTCCCTGGAAGGCAAAAGCGCCTGAGGCTTTTCCTTTCTCCCGTCTCCTCCGGGGTCCCGAGGGCCTCGGGAGTCTGCGCCCCTCACCTGAGGGTCCCGAGTGAATTGTGTTTAGTATCTGTGTGCGCGGCGGCGCAGCCCGTCCGAACCTTCAGGCCGGACCGGGAGGCGCGCGCCCCACAAATTCAACTATATTAGATTCAGATATAAGAGAGACCATGTAGTGTTTATCTTTCTATGCTTGGCTTATTTTCTTTAGGATAACTTTCTCCAGGTTCATTTATGTTGTTGCAAATGACCTGATTGCCTTTTCAAGGCTTAAAAGTATTCCATTATATATGTATGTACCACATTTTCTTCATCTGTTCATCCGTTAATGAACATTTAAGTTCAGTCCATACTCTGGCTATTGTAAATAATGCAGTAATGAACAAGGGAGTGCAGATATCCTTTGTATCTACTGATTTCAGTTCCTTTGCATATATAATACCTGAAAAGGGTATTTCTGGATCATATGACATGAATCTGCTTTTTATTAGCATGTTTTATTCTTTTTTTAAAACTGAGATTTCAAATTGTATAAACTTTATTGTTGTTGTTGTTAGGTGCCGTCGAGTCGGTATCCGACTCATAGCGACCCTCTGTACAACAGGGGAAACACTATTATCAGTGCTTCTCTGCTGTTCATAGGGTTTTCAATGGCAGATTGATTTTTGGGAGGGGGTTGCCAGGTCCTTCTCCCAAGCCTACAACTCCTGGTGTTCCCAGGCGGTCTCCCATCCAGGTACTAACCAGGCCTGACCCTGCTTAGCTTCCGAGATCTGATGGGATCGGATGCCACAGAGCTACAGCTGCAGGCGTATAAACTTTAGGCCTCTGCAAACCTGGTTATGATCTTATATAGTCATTCAAACTACGTAGAATAAGTATATGCTCAGCTTTGCAAATATTACCATAAGGTAGTCCTGTAGTGTCACAGATGCCTGCCTCTATCCCCTCACCTCACAGGGTGATGTGTCTCATTCCCTTCAGAGTAGTCTCTGTGTCCATACTAGGTCCATCCCCCTCATTCCTCTGCCAGGGTGTTGGCCTGTTTTTACCAGTGTGTGTTTTTATGATATCTAACTTCTCAGATCATAAAAAATAAATTCCCCAAACAAATACCTTTCATGTTTAAATTAGATGATTTTTGAGTGATCTTTAGGTCATATTAGCAGTATGAAGCATTGATATTTTCCTTTATTCATTCAGCAAATACTTAATAAATATGTATGCATCAGTTTTCCATTATTGTATAGCAAACTCCCTCAAAACTTGGTGGCTTAAAAGAAAAGAAAACATGTCCTTTGTCTATGAAACTTAGATTTGGCAGGGCTCTGCAGGGATGGTGCATCTTCATTCCACACAATTTCAACTGAGCCGACTTCATCGGGAGTTGGAGAACTCACTTTCAAGATGGCTCACCCACATGGCAAGTTGGTGTTGGCTGTTGGGTGGGAGCTAAGCCTGGGGTCTGGGTACTTACTACCTTCTAGGTATTACTGTGCCACCCTGGCATCTGATCCTGTCAGATCTGGAAAGCTAAGCAGGGTCGGGCCTGGTTAGTCTTTGGACAGGAGATCGCCTGGGAACACTGGCTGCTGTATGCTAGACAGTAGGACCTGCAGCCTCATCCTGAAACAATCAGCCATGGAAAAATGCTATGAATAGCAGAGAAGCCCTGACAGGCCACCATGGTGCAGTGTTGGGGAGTGTTTCATGCCGCAGTCTAGCTGCAGCCTCGGATCCAGAGGTCCCTAAAGGCGGGTGAGGAGTTGGCAATGGGTAACAGACACAATAGCTCGGAGGCATTGTGGATCTGTTCCATTTATTTTTTTAGACAGCACAATGTTTTATACAATTTTTTAGGCTGAGGTCATGCAAGCAGTAAGAATAGCACATGTAGTTATTCATGAAACAAAGTTTCACAAGCACCTGTTAATCATAACAACCCATAGTTCAAAACACAAACTTTATTATCTCCAGACACCAAACACTTGGAAGGTCTCTTTCTTCTTAGGCTTTTCATAAATGATAAACTATAATAGGGTATTTGAACTCTATCCTTATTGAACAACAGCCTCTACTCTTTTTCTCTAACTGGGAACCAAGGTCTGTAGATAAGCACCTCCTCATGCTGCGTATCCACTCTTTTCCCCAGCTGGGAGCCAAGGTCAGCCTCTGGACAGATAATCACCTCCATGTTAAATTGTCAAGGAGGCTTTTGTGTTGTGGGAATAGGCCTGTGTATTCTTTTGATTGTTCTATACGGCATCTAACAACAACAATAACATACTTTCTTTGTAAACCTTAGCTACCACAGGTGGGGCCACTTCAATCCAAGTAGGGGCTAACAACCCAGCCTGCTGCATGCAGCTGAAGCATAAATTACTTAACACTTGAGTTCCAGGGTGGAAATTGCTGATCAGCTTCAACTAGAATATTATCCACATAACCCTTACAATTGGTGGTCATTACTTCTAATTCATTTACAAATTCCCCCAGTCGTGTCATTCTTTCAGCATTTGTTTCATTAGAGTTTAATACAATATTAGTTATGAGTATTAGTCCTAAACATGAAGTAATTATGTACATAATAATTAAAAACAGTAATACTATTTCTAGAAAGCAAAAAACACATATTCCTTTTCTTCATCCCCATCCATTTCTTGGAAGATGAGCTCCTTGAACTCCTCTTCCCCATATCTGGACCTTGTCAGACAATATGGTTAGAAATGGCTGTGGCAGTTTCATCTGTCGTACATAGTGTCCCTATGAGTCAGACCCGATTAGCCAGCATCTAACAATAACAGGCATTGCTCTAAGGGATGGGGCTGGGATTTAGCTCAGTTGGTAGAGCGCTGTGCTGCAGTCTCTGAGGTCCTGAGTTCAATTCCCAGCACTGCAAAAATGGGAGAAAGGCCTGGCAATCCACTCCCAAGGCAATCCTGAAAGAGTCAGCCATTGAAAACCCTATGAGGGTCGCTATGAGTCGGATACCAACTGGACAGCACCTAACAACAACAACAACTAAGGGATGAGCATAGAGCAGTGAGTTAAAGTTCTTGCGGTCAGGTAGTATTGGAGAATAAGTAACAAAGGCACCCAAGTGAGATGGTGTTAAGTACTCTGGAGAACACTGAAGGAAGAGAAGAGGACAGGGAGTCAGGCTGCTGGGGTAGTTTACACAGAACACCCTGGATTAGTGTCGCTCAGCAGGTGCCCTTTCTGTAGAGACCTGAAAGAAAGGACAGGATGAGCCCGGTACACAGCTGGAGGAAATGCACGCCAGGCGGAGGCCAGCAGGTTAGGGGCCAAGGCCTTGAGATGAGAACACAAGGGGGCTGGAGCGGAGCGCAGCAGGAGGAAGGTGGAGGTGGAGGTTAGACTTTATGCAGCCAGTGCGAGGACTCGGATTTTGGCAGTGAAATGGCCCGCCTTGAGGGGTAAGGAAGCAGCGAGCAAATCAGAATTCCGAGGGGCTCAGGCCAAAGGCGACTTCAGCTTTCGGCTCCTGGGTCGCCTCCTGGAGTACGGTGCTTGGGTGATTATCAGAACAGGTGGCAGGGGGCATGTAAACCACTGTGTGTGTGTAGATTTGAGCGGACAATCGGGAGACGGTAGCAATTCTCCAATTGTATCTTAATTTTCAACAGATAGAAAAGTTGCGCTACTTTCTCATACTGCAAGTCTAGTTTTGCATTTCTAGTTTTTCAAATACCTATGTGAGAAGAAAAGGAAAAAAAGAAAGAAAAACCCTCCACCAGATGGATTGACACAGTGTCTGCAATAATGGGTTCAAACATAAATAAGATCATGTGCCTGGCACAGAATGGGGAAGTGTTTCGTTCTGCTGTACCTAGGGTTACTATGAGTCAAACTCAACTCCAGGACACCTAACAATAACAACATGTGAGAAGAAAAATGCATGATTATAGTTCTCTTCAAATTACATATTATATAGGAAGCATAATGATAGTCTACACCAGCAAACAGGCAACTGGAGCTTTCTGTATTATCTCATCATTTAAAGAATAATGTTGGGCATGAATAATAAAAAGTAAAATATTTGTTAATTGGGAGAAAAAATTTACTTTGATATGACATGAATTTTTAAAGCATTTTATTTTATTTATTTATTTGCTTTCCTGGGACACTGAATCCATGGCTCTTCACATACTTTGCACATCCTCTACCACGGACCTGCTTTCCAGCCCCTTTCTCAAATTTTTTTTATCTTGACAGGTAGTCTCACTAACTTATTCAGGTTGCTTGTAGCCTCGAACCCAGACCCTCCTGCCCGTGCCTCCTGAGTTGCTTGGATTACAGGCATGTGCTACTGCACCCAACCACTCATGATTTTTTAAAAATATTATAATGTCGTGAGTTAAAAATCAATACAGTAATATTTAATAATATGAATCACTAAAACAAGGTCTTTATCATGTACTATCCTGAAATGAAGAAATGATCGTTAAAATTCCCAAATGAAAGTTTGTCCAGAGGTGTTGAAAGATTACACAAGGCTCATGTGTGTTGGGAAACAGAACTCTGGATCAGATTTGGTCATCTGTGCACAGGCCAAATCCTGCCATTGACTAGTTTTTGCTTTTCGATAGTAGGAGACTCAACCCAGGCCTTGTGCATGCTTAGCAAGTGTTCACCACTTAGCTGCATCCCCAACCCCATTTTAATGTTTTACCTTGAGACACGCTCCCACAAAGTCACTCAGGCTGCCTCTGACCTCGAATTGGTGATCTTCCTGCCTCTACCTCCAAAACCGCTGGGATTATAGGCATGTGCCACCATGGCTGGCCATTGTCTAGTTCTGTAAAGAATGTTTTATTCAGGATGCAAGGGGTGAGGCTCAGTAGTAGGGCACATGCTTAGCATACATGAGGTTGTGGGCTCAATCTCTAGAACTAATCTTTTTAAAAATGTTTTATTGAAACACAGCCATTGACCATTCATTCCCATATTTTCTATGGCTTTTTCTTTTGCTACAGTAGCAGAGTTGAATAGTTGTGACAGAGACTGTCCCACAAAGTCAAAAACATTTACTATCTGGCCCTTTACTGAAAAAAAAATTGTTGCTGCTTCTTAAATAAATGAAAGGACAGGTCCAAAGAAAAATGTCTTCAAAACTTCCCAAAATTCAGAAAGGTAAAGCAATTATTATAAGTGAGGATAAATTTATAACAATAATTTTTCTGGGAACCAAAATATACATTAAGGAGTAAATGAGCATGAACTCCCTGTGCACAACTGTTCTATTTACCATGTGGAGATTGCATTAGTTTTTCATCATTGTGACCAAAGTATCAGAGGGAAACAACATAAACAAGGAGAGATTTATTAGTCTAATTGTCTCTGGAAATGTGCTCACAGACGCACCCAGCTGTGTGCTTATTAACCTCCTGCGTGTTTCTTCCCCACATATCTGTGGGCTTGTCGTGCTGTGAGGGCTTGTGTGTTGCTGTGGTGCTGAAAGCTGTGCCACTGATATCTCAGATACCAACATGGCCACCCATGGTGGACAGGTTTCAATGAGCTTCCAGATTAAGACAGACCAAGGAGAAGAACTCAGCAGCCCACTCCTGAAAACAATTAGCCATTGAAAATCCTATGAATAGCAGAGTATTGTCAAATATAGTGCCAGAAAATAAGCTCCCCCCAAAGATGGAAGGCAGTCAAGAAACCATTACAACAGAGTTGTTCTCTCAATGGAGAATCATGCTTAATGACTGGAATGAAGTAAAGCCCCTGAGACCTCCTTTTGCTGGTATGGCATCACTCAAAATGAGAAGAAACATAGTGGCTGCAACAATGGGCTCAAACATAATAGGATCATGTGCATGAAACAGTGTTGTATAGCATTTCATTCTGTTGTACATAGGGTTGCTATTAGTCAAATCTGACTGAATGGCACCCAACAACCATAAGGTGTTTCTTAATCCAGTCAAGTTGACAAGCAAAATTAACCATCAGAGAGACTGTTTACAATACTATTTCTACTCCTAATTTTCATCTCTCTGGTTGCACTTCTAGGACAGATCTGTTGGTTCTTTTAATAGTCCATGGTATATGCAATATTCATCTCCACCACCATAATTCAAATATCATAATTTCTTCTCCTGTCTCCCTTTTCAACATCCAACTTTCACAAACATATAATGCAACTGAAGATATCAGGGCATGAGTCAGGCACACATTCATCTTCAATGTAACTTCTTTACTTTTCAACAGTTTACACAGATCTTTTGCTATAACTTTCCCCAACATAATGTGTCTGTCTTTTGACTTTTTGGATGTTGCTTCCATAGGTATTAATTGTAGGACAAAGTAAAGCAAAATCTTGGGCAATCTCAATCTTTTCTCCATTTATCATGAAATTTCATACCGGCTTATTGATGCTGAGGCACAATCCATACTAAAGGCTGTGTTCTTTGGTCTTCATCAGTATATGTTCCATAACCTCTTCAGTTTCAGCAAGCAAAATTGTGTCATCTGCATAAATTGGGTTGTCCTCTAATCCTGACTCACAGTCTTCTTCATAAAGTCCAATTAGATTATTTGCTGAGCACAAAGATTGAAGTGGTACAGTGGAAGGATGCAACCCTTACACACACCTTTACTGACTTTAAACCAGGCAGTATTTCCTTGTTCTGTTTGAACAACTGCCTCCTGGTCCCTGTACAGGTTCCTCATGAATACAATTAAGTGCTCTGGTATTCCTATTCTTCACTATGTTATCCATAATTTATTATGATCTACACCAACAGATGCCTTTGCATAGTCAATAAAATATAGACAGACATCTTTCTGAATGTCTAGAATACACATCTATTCTCTGCTTTTGGTCAATGTCCATCTGGCAACAGCAGTGATGTCCCTGGTTCCACACTCTGTTCTCATTCCAGCTTGATTTTCCAGCAGTTCCTTGTCTATATACTGTTGCAGTTGCCTTTGAAAGATCTTTAGCAACATTTTACTTGTGTGTGAGATTAACAATATCATTTGATAGTTTCCATATTTGGTTGGATCCCCATCCTCAGGAATAGGCACAAATATGGATCTCTTCCAGTCAACTGGCCAGGTAGCTGTTTTCCAAATCTCTTGGCATAAACAAGTATACATCTTCAGTGCTGCATCTGTTTGTTGAAACATCTCAAGTGGTATTTTATCAATTCTTCAAGTCTTGTGTTTTGCCAGTTCCTTCTAGGTAGCCTCCACTTTTTCCTTCAGTACCATTGGTTACAGTGGAAGTTAGAGGCCTTTTACTTTAGTTGCTTGCTGTTCAAGGGCAAGTTTCAGAGTCTCTCTTGACATAATTTGGTCTTTTCTCTTTTATCTGTCTTTTTAATAATATTTTGCTTTCATCAAGAATGATATCTTTGATGGCATGCTACAGCTTGTCCAGTCTTCAAATCATTAGTTTCTAATGCATCAAAACTGTTCTTGAGACGGTCTCTGAACTCCGGTGGGATATACTCAAGGTTATATATTAGCATTTATATATTTGTTCTAATTTTCTTCAGTTTCTATTTGAACTTGCCTATGATCAGTTGATGGTCTGATCCACAAACAGCATCTGGTCTTGTTCTGACTTCTAATATTGAGATTTCCATCGTCTCTTTCCACAAATGTAGTAAATTTGGTTCCTGTATGTTCTTTCTGGTGACTTCCACGAGTATAGTCAATTTTATGCTGGTGAAAAAAATGTATTTGAAATGAAAAGGTGTTGGTCTGACAAATTTCTACCATGTAATCTCCAGCATTGTTTCTGCCACCAAGGCCATGTTTTCCAACTACTGAGCCTTCTTCTTTGTTTCTCACTTTGCATTCCAGTCACCAATAATTATCAGGGCATCCTGATTGCATATTTGATTTATTTCAGACTGCAGAAGCTGGTAAAAATCTTCCCCCAGAATGCTCCTTGGAAGAAAAGATGGCTAGACTTCATCTTAAATATTTTGGATATGTTGTCAGAAGGGACCGACTCCTGGAGAAGTACATCATGTTTGGGAGACTGGCGAGTCAACAACAATAAAAAAAAGGAAGACCCTCAACTAGATGGATTGACATAGTGGCTGCAATGGGCTTAAACATAAAAAAGATTGTGTGCCTGGCAGAGATTTGGGTAGTGTTTTGATCTGCTGTAATGGGGTTGCTATGAGTTGGATCCAACTCAACAGCACCTAACAACAATATTTTTCATAGCAGTCCGTGGCACCACCCAATTGCCAATATCAGAAACCTACTTTAGATCCTAAATTCTTGCCCTCACCCTACTTTTTCACCACCTCACGCATTTCTCCATTCCCATTATCATCACCCTGAGCCAGGCCACTTGGAATTCTGCAAACTTCCTTGGAGAACTGTCAACATTTCCTAACATTGCTTCCCACCTGGAGACAGTGTTCTGTGTGCAATCTTTATCCTGCAGGATGACTTTTTCAAAGATCCCCAGTCCCCTACATGTATCCTTCAATGGCTTTATGTTGTCTTTAGAAATAGATTCCAAGTCTGGAGCATCATTTATGGAGTTCTTCACAAATGTCTTACTTGACTGACTTCTCCTTACCCTGCAGGTCCCAGCTCATCTGCCAGTTCCTCTGGAGATCCTCCTGTAGTTCCCACATCTGACGTAAGTTCCCCTCAAACATTCTCTTAAGGCACCTTGTAGTTTCTTATTATAGGACAGAACACACTGCATTGTAATTGTTCGTATAATTGTCTGCCTGTGCAGTCTAACATCGCGAGTGCAAACACCATGTCTCCATTAATTGGGGACACACTAGGGAGGGAAACAGACATAATCTCTGTTGTAAAAACACCTACAGCATTATGTGAGAGACTGACATTTTCAAGTAATTACTCAGATATAAAAATATAAGCAGTAGTAGTCTGTTTAGAGATTTCATTTTTGTATACTTGAGGGTTGAACCTGGGCCCTCACCCATACATCATCAGTGCTCTACCAGTGAGCTGAATTCCTACCCCAGTTTTTATTTTTTATCTTGATACAGAGTCTCAGTTATGCAGGCTGCTTCTGGTCTCGAACTTGTGATCTTCCAGCCTCAGTCTCCAAAGTCACTGGGATTACAGGCATATGCCACTGTGCCCACTTTTGTTTGGAGATTTTTTTTTCAGTACTTAAGGATTGAACTCAAGGCCTCACATATACTTTGTAAGTGCTGCACCTCAGCCCATTTTTTATTCCTTATGTTGTGACCAGATCTCACTGAGTTACGCAGGCTATCTGTGGCCTCAAATCAGTGATCTTCCTGCCTCTGCCTTTTGAATTGCTGGGATTATAGATGTGAGCCTCCACCACTGGATGTTTAGATGTTTAAACGAGATTCCCCATTTCCCTATACTGAAATTATTCTTATTATCTTCTAGTTTTTCACCCATGTAGTGATTTGGGGAGAAGACAAAGGCCAGCTGGAACAATAAGATCACTGATTAATTTTGAATTTGATAATTAATAATGAAACAACAGACTTAAAGACCATGCTTTCAATTGCAAGAGCTAATCACTCCAAAGAGAAAAGGATTTCCTGAATTACAAAAGACTTTCTTTATTAAACAATACTCAAGTCTCAAAGGACTGAAGTAGAATTCTACTATTACCTCTACAATATGAGGGACACAGGACATGTTACTCAATAAGAAGCTTCTTTCGGTGTGAGCAGAGAAACCTGGAATATGAGAGAAAGAGGATAGCAAAAGAGAAAGTGCAAGTGAGAATTTTCTGTCTCTGCCCCCCTTTACAGGGTAAATCTTTTGGGGAAATATCTGATCAGGATCTGTGTCCTGCATCCCTTTCCATCAGTAAGAGAAGGCAGGAGCCTCTGAGACAATCTGAGTTTAAAATGATGCAGAAACAACATGGTACCCTAGTGGTTAATTACAATGGTTAAGACAGATGGCTAGAGAAGTGGGCTTGATACAGGGAAAGAAATGTCTGTGGTTTAGATCATGTGCCCTAAAAGCCCATGTGCTAAATGCTTAGTCACCAGGTGGTGGGATAAGAGGTGTCTTGACCTAATGGAAGGCCCTTGGGTCATTGAGGGCTTGCTTTTAGAAGAGACTGTGGTCCCTGCCATCTTCCTTTCTCATTTCCCAGTTTAACATGTAAAAGCTCATTTGTCATGCACTTCTGCAGTGATGTGCCAACTCCTCCTGAGGCCAGAACAAATGGGACCTCCCAGTCTTGGATTTGTACCTCCAAACTATGAGCTAAATATGACCTTTCTCTTTGCAAGTTAATGGACTTAGGTATTTTTTGGAATGATGCAAAGCTGACTAATACAGAAGTCTGGAATCTTTTAGCCCTTTAGAAAGGGCAGATTGATGGAAAAAGAAAATATGCAGGAGGAACCGACAGGACTTGTTTATGACTGTATCTCAAGCCTTGAGTGCAGATCACTGGTCCATAGTTGTTTTTGTTGTTAGGCATTGTTTTGATGTTTATGGAATATATTTCATGAACGAACAGTGGGAAAACAAAGAAAAAAATGTTTTCATTTTTTCAAAAAGAATTTGTGAAAAAATTGTCATGTTGTTAGTTGACATAAAGTTTCTTAACTGGGGAATTTTAATTTCAGGAGAGCAACCCTACAACTGAGTGATCTAAAGGAAGTAATAAAATTATTATATTATTGTTTCATTTATGTGGCTCTGAGACCATTGATTGTTTGATGAAACAATGACAATTTACTTTATCTAGTCATTCCACAACTTCTTCCATTTCTTGTATTGATTTCTGGAACTATTACTACTATCTCATACTCCAGAATAGTATGTGGTGCTTAGTCAACACTCAACACACTGTTTTTCCCATGGATTGTTGAAGAATTCATCTAATGTCCAGACCTGAAAACTTTGGGTGAAGGAAAGACTCCCTCCTCTTTACATTATATTTGTACCAATTATATGCATAACATCCAGTGTTAGGGGTTCAAAAATATTTGTTGAAGTAACTGATTGAACAAAGAAGAAAAGAACAGGAAAAAATTTTTTAGGTCATCTCACGTGCTTTTACCAAACAGATCTTTCCAAGAACCTGTTACACTTAACATCTTTTGTCTTCAATATTGTTTTTCAACTTGCTTTTGTCATAAAACCTTATGTTCAATTCCACAAACATTGTGCAAGGATATACTTTTAAAATAATTGTTGTTGTTGTTAGATGCCATTGAGTCGAGGCCGACTCATAGCGACCCTATGTACAGCAGATCAAAACACTTGCCAATTCTGTGCCAAGCAAACAATCCTATTTATGTTCAAGCCCATTGTTGCAGACACTGTGTCAATCCATCTGGTGGAGGGTTTTCCTCTTCTGCGTTGACCTGCCACTCTTCCAAACATGATGTCTTTCTCCAGGGATTGATCTCTCCCGACTACATGTCCAAAATATGTAAGACACAGTCTGGCCATTCTTGCTTCCAAGGAGCACTCTGGTTGCACTTCTTCTAGGACACATTTGTTGGTTCTTTTGGCGGTCCATGGTATATTCAATAGACGTCTCCAGCACCACAATTCAAAAACATCAATTCTTTTTCTGTCTCCTTTGTTCAATGTCCAGCTTTCATAACCATATGATGTGATTGAAATTACCATGGCATGAGTCAGACGCACCTTCGTCTTCAATGTGACGTCTTTACTTTTCAATACTGTAAAGAGATCTTTTGCCACAGCTTTTCCTAGAGCAATGCAGTCGTTTGATTTCTTGACTGCTGCTTCCACGGGTGTTGATTATAGAGCCAAGCAAAGTAAAATCTTGGACAACCTCAATCTTTTCTCCATTTAATGTGAAGTTGCGTGCTGACCCAGTCCTAAGGATTTTTGTTTTGTTGATGTTCAGTCGTAACCCATATTGAAGGCTATGATCTTTGATCTTCATCAGTAAATGTTTTAAATCCTCTTCACTTTCAGCAAGCAGAGTTGTGTCATCTGCATAATGCAGGTTGTTAATGAGTCTTCCTCCAATCCTGATGCTGCATTCTTCCTCATGAAGTCCAGCTTCTCAGATTATTTGCTTAGTGTATAAATTGAAGAGATAGGGTGAAAGTATACAGCCCTGACGCACACCTTTCTCAACTTTAAACCACTCAGTGTTTCCTTGTTCTATTCGAACAACTGTCCCTGGTTCATGTACAGATTTCTCATGAGCACAAGTAGGTGTTCTGGTATTCCCATTTTCCGAAGTGTTATCCATAGTTTGTTATGATCCACACTGTCAAATGCTTTTGCATAGTCAATAAAACATAGATAGACATTTTTCTGATAGTCTCTGCTTTCAGCTAATGTCCGTCTGACATCAGCAATGATGTCCCTGGTTTCCTGCCCTCTTCTGAATCCTGCCTGATTTTCCGGTAACTCCCTGTCTGTATACTGCTGCAGT